>APFE030744649.1:0-54762 GCA_000404065.3 Pinus taeda
TCATACTTAGGAGAATCCAATGCAAGTGTTTTTAAGTTGTGTCACTGGTCACAGGTCTATAACTACGTCCTCCAATGTGCGAAAGCAAGGGTAGCAGGGACGGTGACCAACGGTGACAAATTACTGCGTAACAAACCCATTCCTAACACCCTATGATACGCCATGATGGTTGACATGTGTGTCGGGTGAGTGGTTCACCTTCCCCTATTATTTATTATATATGGATAGGATGAGTGGTTCACCTTATCCTATGGCATATGAGTAGGATGAGTGGTTCACCTTCTCTTGTGGGTGCCCCAGCATAAATCCTAACCATGTAGCCCGCGACTCATGGGAAGTACCTTTCATCTGGCCATTGGGTTGGGAAAGGTGGATAGGGACCATAGCACTACAAATGGACACATATTGTACTGTTGTACTCCCTATGTCTAGGATGCATGGTGTTCAACAACTTGATCTAGGATCAAGTCTAATTGGGGTTCTACCCCTAGATTGGCTTTTGTCAGTGGGGACTGGTAAGGTCTTGTGACCCATTCTCAATCAATTCTTCTTCATTATCTATATAATTGTTCAGAAAATTTGAGATGAGATGTATAGATGGCACATGATGATAGATGGCATGATGGATTGACAAGTGGAATTCTCCCTAGTTGAGAGGGAGTGTTGAAATTGGAAACTAGGGCTAAATTCCACTTTTCATAGCCGATTTGATGGATATTATTATTGCATTGAATTCCTCTTTTTGCGAGGACCAAAATTGACCTAAATATCATTAAATTTGGATAAGCATAAATTTTGAATTTTTTCCCACATGTGTGAAAATTGTCAAGGTCGACCACATCATCATGTATGCTCATGAAGCCCAAGAGACATGTCACTTCACCATCAACAACTTGCATAAATATGAGAGCCTTAAACCTCATTTGGCATCATCTCATCTCACACATTATTATCTCTCCTCATATGGTTGGTTTGTACAACTTATTGGACATCTCTTTTCCTCACACATGTGGCAACAAAGAAGGACGATTTGAGGACAAATTGTAGGACTGTTGCAGGGTTTGACCAATGTTGACTGAGGCGTATTTGACTGCAATTTTTGTGGGAATCTTTATGGTTAGGGAAAAATTTGACTATTGTTGACTAAATATTTGATAGGCCTATTTTGAATTTGATTTGGCAAGTCAATTTTGACTTTATTGTACTCTCTCTCTCTCTGCTAAACATTTGATATAATAATAAGAATAACTGATCAAATGGTTTCCCCATCTTGGGGCTTGCTCCTATCATCTGCCAAATCTAGTGTTCTCTTATCTTGGTTTGTCTTCTGCATTTTGTTATTCATGTTCCATCTACAATTATTTTCAATGTGATTTATGGTTGATTGCCTATGGAAAACGAAAATGGAAATTGTCAATGGGCTACTAAAAGGACATTAAAGTAATTGTGCTAAGAATAGAACATATGATTGTTAACTAAAATTAACATGTCTCTAATGAATTAGGTTCCCAAAGGAAAACCTCATGTTGGATGTTATCCTTTAAACCTCCTATGTTGACATCAATCCTATGCTCCTCTGGAATGTCAGCTACCCTAATATTCAATTTTTGAAAGTCCTCAATGTGCTCCACCATTGAACCCTTTTGTTTGAGATTTATTAATTGAAGGTTTTGCTCTTTGTATCATCATAATGTGCTATCATTTCCTTCATAAGAATTGACCAAGTGATAAGTGGTTTATGAGAAAAAAGCCATTGATACAATACAAACTGATTAGGTTCTAAATATAAAGTTGCAATGCTTACCCTTTATGTTTTTTGCACATCAAGTAGATCAAAATATTGCTCCATCTATAGTATCCATGTTACCATATCCTTTCCATCAAACTTCCTCATATTGATCTTTGGAATGTGGTTGGTTTTCAACCCAAATTTAGAGTCTCTACAATCATGATTAACATTCCTTTTGTTCTCATCATGAGTTTCATGTAATACCTTGTTGCCATTAGTAAGCATTTCTTGTAGAAACTTTGTCAGACCTTCCTTATTTTCTTTTAAACCATCCTTCAAACCTTCCATATCTAATTTTATTTTTGATTCTAAACCATACATCTTAACATTCATCATTGCTTCCAATTCATTTTTGGTTACTCTTTGTGAGAGCGAAATTTGTTGCACTTGTTCTCATAATTTTCATATATCATGTTGCATTTCTTCCTCTTCTTCATGTGTCATAGTAGAGCTTTCTGGTTGCTTAATGGGAGGATCTATTTTTTTGTTTAAAGGAATATTGGAACCAAATAATGACATATATGCTTTACTATTCCCTTTGAATAACTTCAAACTGATTTTTCAAACAAAATTTATGAAAACTTAAAAAAATACACACCTTTGTTTCTTCATTTTTGGAGCTTGATATTGAAACTATTGTATCCTTGTAATTTTTGTCTTTGAATGTCTAAAATTATGTCATGTATTAGCCCTTTGAGTGATCCAGGATCTTTTTATTACATATGAATTAAATAATTACATGAACAAATTGCAGCTTGTTGGCTTTTTAGGGCCTGACCCAGGTTTGGAGTTAATTAGCCAAAACAATCCTTGTACTACTTGCCCTCTTGGAAACAGTCCGTAGAGTGCGGATTGAGTTCTCACCTGAAGTAGTATGGGGGGGTGCTGGAACTAGGTTTCCACACCCTTGAGATGTCTGAGGGGTTGATTTGGTCCAATTTTTAGTCCCTTCGGTGCACTTCCCCGGCTTTCGTGCCTTGATATATTCGCCCTCGCATAGCCCTAACTAGGGGTTGTGGGGCTTTCGTGCTGCTGGAGCAGTGATTTATACTAGTTCCCTAAGTCAGAGCCGAGATCTTACTTATCTTCTTACACCAGTTAGTTATCTTCGCGTAAATGGATGCCTTATGTTATATTTATTTATACAACACATTCATATGAGTTCACGTAGCAAATAAACAATAACCTTGTAATTCATACCCAATAATACATAAAATAGGAAAAGATACACAGAAATATGATAAAAATTCTCTTTATTGATGCTTCCAATAGTTTACAGACTCGACATGCCCTGCGCACTCAGCTCCAGGGGTCTGCGCACTCAGTTGCGGACTACTAGGCCTTTGCGCACTCAAGCGCAAAGCCTTCTCCTACTCTACAAACCAAAGACACAAATTACACTTGACTCAATGCTTCATCAATCCCTTCGACTCCTCATGCTTAGATGTCTTTTCTACACTTAAAGCCTCGCTCTATTTATACAATTCCATGGTCCGCGGACCATGGGTATATCTTTCAAGCCAACATTACATTACAAAAACAAGGGCGAACAACCCTATGACTCTATTAAGACTTCATGCTCCACGCCCACAAATCACAGAGTCTTTACAATGGACTTGGTCAAAACTTGGGCTTTAAACCCCAAAACATGCCTTGGGGGGGATTCCATGCCCAATAGGCCCCCAACACAAACATCATGACTCGCCCTTGAGTCACGTTGTCAATGCAAAGATCTTCGCATGGAGTGCCTCCAACTTTGCTCGAACCGTTGCAAGGTCAGTAGCACATTGAGCAGCTACCTACTAAATCCCCTGTACTCGCTGCTATGAGACCGTTGTGTCGAAACTGCTTCCCTACATCTGTTCCTGCGTCCCCTGCATTTGTGCGAGCTTGCCTTCAATTTTTGTTGTAATGACGAAGCCCTCATTGATCCAAGGCTGAACATGCGCCTTCAAGACTACTTCTCTATGCCATGATGCATCGTGCAAGCCTCTAAGTGAGGGCCCCCCGTCTGCGCAGTCCCTTTGACGTTGGTGTACTGCTGTGGGAGCTCACGTGCCTCCGTCTCTAAACGCTGGATGTTAGGGTTCTCTTACATATTAGTGAGTACCTCAAATGACTCCTCCAACATTCTGGTGCAGTCCCTTACTATACTATTGATCTCTTCCATCCCCGATGTAATAGCGCTGGCGCACTGTTCTCTTATTTCCGGAGGGGTGGACAACTGTTCCTTCAACCGTAGCTCTGTTATTTGAAGGTTCAGCTCCAGCTGAACCTTGGTCATTTCTTCTCGCACCTCGCATACCCCTGCTGCTAATCTGTGGATGCACACCTCTGCTGGTGCATCTGCTAAGATGGCTAGATCAAGGACCATCCTTTAGGCTTCTTCTGGTACCTGTACCATCTGCTGGCTCTACGACACCACTTCATCACGCTACAAGCTCAACTACTCCATGTTGATATTTTGGTCTCAAGTTGATCATCACATCGTGAATAGTGACTCTAATGGTCACTTTATGACCATCTCTAGTGGCAGCACTGTAGAATTTTCTCTACAAATCAGCTAGCTCACTAATATCATGTAGAAATTTCACCTGCAGATCAAACTGATATATACAATGTACTAAAGCATAATACTAGATCTACATCTAACATAAACTTTTTGGAAGCTTAATCAAACATGAGCAACATCAAGCATGAATAGATATGACTAAGAATGAGAAGTAATCAACCATAGCATAGAAGATATAACCTAGGGAAACCTCCAACCTAAAACCCCATCTCTGTATTAGCAATCAAGTGGAAATCCTCAACAACATACAAAACGAATCAACTCAAAAGCTATCCTACTCTCTCTGTACTCTGATGATGTAGCTCAAGGACTATCTAGGCTTGTATATATAGGCTCCACAAGTCCTCCAAGCCCCTATTTCCATGCGCAGTTTTGATTGGGGTCCAATTACATAACATGTGTGAATTGGCCAAATCATACCTACTGTCACCTTAAGTCCAACTATGTAGTACTAGAAGGAATAATATTCCTTCCTCGTGCAAGGAATATTCACTAGGAATATCCTAGAAATTGATAGTACACTCTCCCTCATCTAATCTCAATTGGGTCTCTGTCTGAACTGCCATGCATCAGTTATCCATGAGTGAATACTCAGTTATTTGAAAATATCAGTTGTTACATGCATGCAAGCATCAACAAACTGAATCTCATTAATTTAACAACTTGTTAAATTAATATAACTGGACTTGACTAAGTTAAACTAAGTCAATTGATCCTCTTAATATAGAACTCATCCTTAATTCCTCAATCAGTGGAGAAAATCAAGGACACATTCCCCAATCAGTGGAGAAAATATTGCATGTTCTCACAAAGACTTCAAGTTTGATTTTCCTTAACTAATTAACTCAAACTGAATTAATTAATTAATATTCAAACTACTGGTAAGACCAAATTCAAATTTTACTTCCTATTTCTAGTCCAGGGACTAACTAAAATAGGAATCCACACTGCACTGCTAAAAATAGAACTTTTGTTTTTAGCACTTCCATTTTTCATTCCCTATTGCCCAATCCAGCGTTGATGCCCAAACTGCTATTTTTAGCACTTCTATTTTTAGCAATTTCTTGTTGCCAATTTTCAATGCTCCCTCTCAAAAAGAAAGGCTTCCTCTCAAACCTGATCTTGTACCTCTGGAATGTTCTACATGCACCACATCTACCAAGTGTGGTTGTTCCAGCAACTCTCAGAACAAAAAAATTCCCAACTGACCTCTCTGTTGGGTTAGAAACATACTCTGATGTTGAAGTTCTAGATGCTACTAACACATGCTCCCTCTCTAACCTCTGCACTATTGCAACATCTCCATGCATCTCGCACCGTTGCACCCTTCTCTGTGCTACCCTGCACTATGCAACACACTTGTACCTCTCGCGTTGTTGCAGCCTGCATGCTCTGCACTATCCTAGGATTCCCTACACTGTAGCTCTCTCTGCCGCTCCATCTGCATCTATCTCTACCCAATCAGTTAGTTCCTACTATTCCACATCAAGGCTCCCATAGTAAGGTCTCATCCAAGAGGTTGGGTATCTCAAGGATCCCGCCCCTTATCCTTGGGATGATCACTCTACATCGCCCCACCTCCTACCTGGAGGTATTTCTGCATGTGATCCCTCAACCCACCTGGCTCGAAGTTTCCCCTACTAGAGGTCTCTGCATGAGTAGATGTCTCTACTGGATATCCACTCATCTTCCCTGTTGTGGCTACTCCACAACCTCCAGAAGCTGCTGCAGCAATTGTGGCTCCTCCACAATCGTCTAAGACTTCTTCTGGTGCTGCATGTTGAGAGGTAATATACCCTCTCTCTCAACCACCAAGTCTCCATTAGTTGCCTTGCTGCTTAAGGCTTTGCATGCATCTTTAACCACAAGAGCATATAGGTTCTTGACCCATGAACTGATCTGCTTCACCTGTCTAGTGATGATGTGTCTAAGGAAAACCTTTCCCTTATTGAAGACTACATCATATCCCTTGCCTTCTAGCATCGCAATTGACACCAAGTTTCTCTTCAGTCTTGGTACATACTTGACATTGGTCAAGGTAAGGCAAGCTCCATGCTCCCTCTGAAAAATATCCATGCCTACACCTGAGACACTATATTTTTCATCATTACCCATCGCTACAAGAATCTGGACATCATTCTCCTCCAAAGTACCGAACATACTCTTGTCGCCGGTCATGTGGAAAGAAGATCCACTGTCAAGAAGCCAACCACTTCCAACCATGGATGTAACCATGCATGTGAAGAGTGTGAAATCCAAATCAAACTATGAAGCAAGTGCCTCACCGTCAGATCCTTCCCCAGATCCCTTCTTAGATTTCCTCAATGGACAATTTACAAAATGGCCCACCTCATGACAATGAAAGCATCATACTTTCGATTTTTCAACCTTGTTCCCACCATGGGAAGAATTGGATTCAGGAAGAGAAACCTTCTCCTTCCCCTTCTTCACCTTACTTGCTAAGGCACAGTTCTCTTCATCCTCCATGGATGAAGAACCTTCTCTGGTGCTCCATCTAATCTCCTCCTGCATCAAATCTAACCATAGTCATTCCCAATCTGGCAATTTCTCCCTTCCATTAACTGAGTCCCGGTAGCTATGCCAGCCCTTAGGAAGGTCAGTTGTCATGACCCCTACACTTGCAAGCACATCCCTGCATGAGGTGAGCTTGTTCAGATACATAGAGATCGTCTCATCCTTTTCACACTTGATCTTTCAAATTTATTCCTTTAGTGCTAGCTTCCTCTAATCATTGCTATTCTGATAAAGGTCTTTCAATGTTTTCCACATCAAAAACGGAGTCTCCTTCCCATGGAGGCTCGAGACAATGTGATCTCGAACTCCCTACAAGAAGATTCTCCTAGCTCTAGCCACACACTTCTTCCATTCCGCCAGTTGAGTAGCATCAGTTGGCTTTGGGATTTCTTGATCAATGAAGTCCTTAAGGCCATTATCTTCTAATACTGCCTCCATGTGATCCTTCCAGGCTATATAATTCGAACTGCCATCAAGGGCATATTCGAGTCGCAAACCATAGAACGCCATTAGTGAAATAGATGTGATAAGAACTCAATTCAATATTCAGAAACCACAAACTTCAACTTCTCCCTTCTTGTATAATGTTCTTCCTTGATCACCTATTCTCTGATACCATGTAGAATTTTCTCTACAAAATCAGCTAATTCACTAATATCATGTAGAAATTTCACCTACAGATCAAACTGATATATGCAATGTACTAGAGCATAATACTAGATCTACATCTACCATAAACTTTGCGAAAGCTTAATCAAACGTGAGCAACATCAAGCATGAACAGATATGACTAAGAATGAGAAGTAATCAACCATAACATAGAAGGTATAACATGGGGAAACCACCAGCCTAAAACCCTATCTCTGTATTATCAATCAAGTGGAAATCCTCAACAACATGCAAAAAGAATCAACTCAAAAGCTATCCTGCTCTCTCTGTACTCTAATGATGTAGCTCAAGGACTATCTAGGCCTATATATATAGGCTCCACTAGTCCTCCAAAACCCTATTTCCTTGTGCAATTTTGATTGGGGTTCAATTACATAACATGTGTGAATTGGCCAAATCATACCTGCTGCCACCTTAAGTCCAACTATGCAGTACTAGAAGGAATAATATTCCTTCCTCATGCAAGGAATATTCACTAGGAATATCCTAGGAACTAATAGTACAATGTCCCTCATCTGATCTCAACTGGGTCTCTGTCTGAACTGCCATGCATCAGTTATCCATGAGTGAATACTCAGTTATCTCACAATACCAATTGTCACATGCATGCAAGCATCAACAAACCAAATCTCATTAATTTAACAACTTGTTAAATTAATGTAATTGGACTTGACTAAGTTAAACTAAGTCAACTGATCCTCTCAATATAGAACTCATCCTTAATTCCTCAATCAGTGGAGCAAATCAAGGAAACATTCCCCAATCATTAGAGAAAATATTGCATGTTCACACAAAGACTTCAAGTTTGATTTTCCTTAACTAATTAACTCAAACTGAATTAATTAATTAATATTCAAACTGTTGGTAAGACCAAATTCGAATTTTACTTCCTATTTCTAGTCCAAGGAGTGACTAAAATAGGAATCCACACTGCATTGCTAAAAATATAACTTCTATTTTTATCACTTCCATTTTTCATTCCCTGTTTCCCAATCCAGCACTGATGCCCAAACTGCTATTTTTAGCACTTCTATTTTTAGCAATTTCTTGTTACCAATTTTCAACAAGCACAACCTCCTTTGTGCGGTTGCAGACCTTGTGATACTTTACTTTTGCACGCAGCTCCAACATCGCACAAATCTCGAGCATAGTAGTTTATAGTCTCACGCCTCCTTTCAACTACTAGGAGCACTAAGACTGTACTTCCAACGGCTAGTCAGGTGGTAGCACCACCTGTATAGGGTGTCAACCGGTCATCCATCACTTTTCCTAGAAAGCATCCACCTTTTATTGTTATTGGATGCATTGTGCACTTTATCATTTGCAACGAGACACCATGGGTGACTAGTTTAGTAATATGCGGTCCAAGCCAAAGCATCAGGTTGATCAACTCTCAGTGGTAGACCCCAAATTCATCAACGTGATCATGTGCACCCTGTTTTATCACCCTGGTTTCTTTATCGAGAAAATCCCTCTTTATTTCATCCTCAAGATTCTTGACTTCCACTTCCAGCAGAGCACTTTTCTCTCTTAATCGCGCCCTTTCCTTCCTAAGTTCTTGGAGCCTATGATCACCCTATCAGAAATCTTCCTCGGGTCCCAAGTGCTCTACTTCATTAAACTGCGTGACCCCTTCTTCTAGGGCTTCGCAAGTCGTTGTATCTACCGGTGCTGCTTTGTACAGACTAGGCATTTTATACTCTATGGGGATTACAGCATTCACTCCATACTCCAGCCTCGGAGGTGCCTGCTCCATCAGTTTCTTGCACATGGTTCTATAAACCCATAGAACCACTAGTATGTGCAGGTCCCAATCAGTTTGTTGTGCATTGTGTACTTTTTTCAGCACTTCACATACTTCATTAAAGGCTTCTATGGGGATAACCTTCTGTGCACTTGGTCTTTCCATACTTTGTGGTTCCAACTGGAGGGGTTGTTCGTGCCATTTCCTTACCCGCACCTGCTAACTAACCATGTCTCCTAATGTGAAGGTTATGTAAATCTGCTTAGGTTTTATACCATATGCCTGTATCCATCTGGACAGGTGGGCATGCAGACCATTTCGTCCGAAAATCTTGTCTGTTAATTGCATTTGAGGCTTCCCAAACCATATGTGCATCATTTTCCTACATTCGCGCCAATCCCCGAAGCTTCCTTGGTGTGCGCACCACCACCTTGCGGGTGTAGCATCCAATACCCATTTCAAAGCCTCGAAGCATTGTCGTTCCAACACCTCCCTCTCAAATCTATTTAGGAAGTCATCTACCGCGCTTAACCCATCATACATAGGCAAATCCCTTACCTCCGTTGATACGCAGCGTAGCGATCTCATCATCATGTTGCAATTCAGCGTGGTTACCTCATGTAACCGGTTCTGCCATCGTTTTATCTCCTCGTTAGAATATGATGTACATGAGATTTCACGCTCCCATGAGATTCATCCATCCGTGGTTGGATTTACCCATTCTTGCTCTCGCTTGATTATCTTTTAGATGCAATCCAAGTCGTCGTCACTTTCATAGTCAAGCACTCGCTATGTGTAGCTCGGTCCTTCTACAGGGTCCAAAGGTACAACTACACACAAAGACTTTTTCTCAAAAATCATCTTGCGCTTCTTCAGATTTATCACCCCATTCATATCAATGGCCCAGTCAATTCCTAATAGCGCGAGATAGGGATTGTTGTCATCAACAATCTCTATCACTTCAAAATCTTCCAGTGCACTCCTTCAATATCAACTATGATCCCCTACAATCTTCCCATAGGTAGGATCTTTTGCCGGTTTTCCATTCACAGCTAGATAGGAGACCACTCCAGTGTAGGCCTTCCCATGCACTCCCATGTTTGCTTCGGTAGAATGTTCGTGTCTGGTCCTAGGTGCAAAATCACTTGGTCCATCTCATATTCTCCAATATGTGTTGTCAATCTCATCTCCCTTCCCATCCTTATCGCATGCCTTCTGAGCTTTTGGACTACGCACGGTTCTCCTAGCACTGTCCCAATGCATCTATTTATGAGTTCTTGCAGCCCCTTTACAACCTTGTTGTCACACAACAACTTCATGCATGTTTCTAGAAACATTGTGAGCATCGATGGGTCCATTTCTAGCTCTGGTCTATCCTTGCTTCCCATTAGGGTTTTCCTCACGTGGCTCAAACATCATCATTTGCAGGTTCTGAGTTGGGGGAGGTTGGAGCGCTCCTTTATCGTGCAACCTCGCTATTAGTGTGGGACAATCATCCGTCTCATAATCAAACAATGTACAATACAATCATGAGGGACGTGTCGGATTCATACAATCATGGGAATAGTGTCCTCGCCCTCTGTAATTGTAACATATCAGCTAGTCACGAACTCTTCCAGGTCCTCCTCCACCTCGGCCTCGTCCACGCCCCTGAAATCTAGTTTGTGCCATCCCTACGTTCTGGTCAAGGGGTCGCGTTTCAGCCTGAAGTCTATAGGTGGGGGCCCTATCCATCATCAACTCATAACTTCTACAGGCGCGCTCATCATGTGCCACTCATCTACAAAAATTACAGAACAACTGTTGTGAATTCTGAGTGTACTTCTGAAATAGATGGCAGTTGTCTGTAGCATGTTTTCCTCCTATTTGAAAAATTGCACACCACAATGCAGGCACCATGTTGAGACATGCTTATGCCTCTGGTCTCAATGGCATTGGTCCTCCTCTCGTGAGGTAATTCGTGAACACTGGGCAGTTGTCATTTTCATGTCCCTAACCTTTACATTTAACACACCATACTTCTTCGCGCACCTTTGGGCGAGTTGTCCTATCCTATTTCAGACTCTGCATTCAAGGCACAAGTTTTTAAACTACACGTGGATCTATTGAATTCCCAAGTTAGGATATTGTATCGAGGTTTCATGTAGCCTCATCATGATCTCCAAGGCCTCAGCCTGAGTCGTTAGCCTCTATTGTGACAACGCATTTCTTAAATGCGGCATTAACGATGCTACAAACCATTCGCAGTGTTGTCCATCTGTCAAAGTCATGTTAGCTTCACAAATTGCGCACTTCAATCTCTGATCCAACTCCCAAGGAGTCTCGCCTAGTAGCATCGTGATCTCCTTTAACACAATGATCGACTACACTTTTGACTTCGGTCTGGTAAATTTCCTATTCAGCGCAGTTTGGATATCTACGATCCTAGCATTCGGATTGTCATTAGAATGGTTAATATACCAGGTCAGTGTGCGATCTTGCAGAGTGCTGACCAGTGTCACTTTCTTTATATTGTCATCTATGACTCCCTATGCCTCCCATACAACATTTATCACAAGCCAAAACTAGTCCGGATCTTCATTTCCTACTCCCTTGAACACCAACAACTTTATTGCGCTTGCCATATTAACTCGTGGTGCTAGCAGAGGTGGTATGGGCGAAGATGGGTGTGAAGACGGTGAAACTGGCGGTGGTGTGGGTGGGGGTGGTATGCACGAAATCCTCTGCCTTATCAAATTCATCGCACTTCTTGGTGAGACCTTCATGATTTCTTCCTCATCCCCTCGCATAAGTGAAATCAAGGGGATATTTTCTTGTCCTACACTACCTTTGTTTCTATAAATTCTCCCACTTCGCGTAGCGCCAAACATCAATTTATTCGCATAACCCACTTTTCACACAGTAGCACTTTAATCCAAGTGTTCAAATACTTAACGTACTTACCTCGTGGTATTTTGAGGAAGCGTCGTTCTGCCTTGCCATAGCTAACTGAAGTATCTACCGCAAACTCAGTGATGAATCCTCCTATAATTCGATCGAGCCAGTGATCAACAACACACGCGATCTTAACCTTCAATGCTTCCAATCTGCACACCAATTCTGGAGTCCACACAATAGGTCTATCGATCTTGCACCTTCCTTGCCTATCTATTAGCTTCGTGATCCACTCGTATAGCTCAGTTGGGAAAGATGCGAAGAAAATTTCGTGGATCTCTATGTATAAGTAGCAGTCTAACCACTCTTCTTTTGATAGTCGCGGATTCCTGTTCTCCTATTGATGAGCCACAAAAATGGGTAAATTTATGGGCTCATTTTGCTTATTATTCCTGATTAATCCACCATTCTTCATAGTTTTATGCATGCTTTTGAATATATTTATGTTAATTGAATGAATGGGAATAGTCACTTGACCACAAAGTCTAATACATGCTTATTGCAGATTTTTGGACATCTTTTGGACCAAGGTCAAGCATTTATGAGAAAATTGACAGCCAAATACGAAGGAACAAGGCTGAGGATTTATAGGAGGGATGTCTCCTACACTAAAGACCTCTTCCTCAAGTTCTCCACCATCAACTCGGTGTTCAACAACCCACCAAAGATGATTTCAAGGGGCAACCGATCAGGTTTAGTGAAGTGGCTGATTAACTGTAGTTTTGGGTAGCCAAGCTCCTAAAGTTAAGGAGGACTGTTTGGATTCCTCATTTGCATAAGTAGGAAGGCTTCAAGCCTTGTTAGTTCAGCTCTTGAACAGTTTATTTTCGCACTTTAGTGCAACTCTGCATTCAGCTCATTTTTCGAGCTATTTCTGTAAACAGTTTTGTGACATGACTATTATTTTTTATAAATGAAGATGAGTCTCACTCTGCACCAGCTCTAAGCTTTCTTAGGAGGTTGTAGCTCTCGAGGTTGGGCCCAACCCAAGTGCCAGTGCCTCCTTTGTGTACTTTTATGTGTCTTTCTTATTTCATAGAATAATTTATATTATTTAGGTTAAAATCTTGCTTTGTTACCTAGGTTGTTTTTTTAAGATAGTTTTTCATGCTTTAGGTTGATTTGAAAATTTGGTAATAGAAAAGATCTGCAAAAAGGCCATCAAGCAGTCCTTGATCTCATCTCTCCCTCCTTAGGACCATGAGTTGAGACCAAGGCATACTTGCTGCCACAAAAACACTGTTTTTACCTTCCAATGCAATTGCTAGTGTTAGATTTTAAGTTGGAAAAGTTGATATCAGTTGTGTTTTCATGTTTAGATCTGTTCTTGATCAATTTCCATAGCTCTCTTGCATGATTTTCTATCTATAAACTTTTGTTCATCATATTTTTGGTTTTTAAGGGAAGATTAGGTCAAAATAGATAGATCTCTATTTTTTTCAATCTTTATTCGATCAGTTTTGGAAAATAGTGTGAAGAGCACCTGTAATACATTCCTACCTACCCTTCCTCCATCATACAACCTATTCCAACCCCTAACTCAAGGTTTCTTCCCTTCATTTGCCACACCTTCCCAACTTTCTCTAATTTCTACATTTTTGTGCAACATTGCTCTCTCCATCCTTCAACAAATCCAACCATATTCATCACTCCTTAGCTTCATCTACCTGGTCCTAGACCGCTTAACATCCTTATCCATCCTTCATTTCCACTTTCCCACCGTTTTTCCACCATCAACCCTCTAAAATCCACTTTCGGCCTATTCCTGTAGAACTTCCTATAGAACCCCTTCAGACTTCATGTAGAAGTTCACATGAGCAGTTTTTTCGAGATCTAATCACTGTGGAAATCTCTGTAAGGGTGCTAGGGACCCCTTAGACCCTCTTCTCACCTTCCCAACCTCCTGCAAGCGCCCACTCCATTTCCTTTCGCCAATAAACCTCTGCACAGTCAAAAATAGTTAAAGCACATGCATAATAATTCTACAAAATTACTCAAAAATACAAAAAGATGCTTTTTCCATATTTTCCTTCAGAAGTAGCTTAGTCACATGCATTTTACCTTTCCAAGAGTCAATGGCATCCATTTTAGCAGCTTTCATCTCTTTTCTCGCACCAGTAGGGTTAGTTGGTAAAATAAGGGTTTGCTAGGGTTTGCTTTTTTCTTTCAGCTTTCATCTTCTTTCTGCAGGTAGACTAGCCTCTCTTGAGTTAGCTTTCATCCATGACAGTTAAAAGCTTCTTCTAAGAGCTCATAGAAGTTGGCTTAAGCTCCTAGTGAACTTGTTCCAGCTGATCAAGTGATAGCCTGCAGTAAGAGCTAGTACTTGTGCATATAGCACCATCGCTACCAAGTTTGTTACAAACTACTGGGTTGATAAAAGTAAAGTAGGGAGTCCCAGGAGTTGCAGCAATATTGCTGCAATATTGGTGTTTAGCATCTTTTTGGTGCCGTTGCTAGGGAAGCGTCAGAGTGTTTGTGATTGCTTCTTTTCTTCTATTTTCTACTACAGTATTCTTCTAAGTAGTTTATTTCAGCAAGAGTAGAGTAGTTGTTTCATTTCCATTCTGCAATTTCATTTCTGCAAAAGTGGATTAGACATTTATTGCTTTCATTCATTTCTGCAATTTCAATTGTGCAAGCGTAGCTTAGCATTTCAATTCTACAATTTCATTTTAGCAAGCGTAGATTAGACATTTCTTGCTTTCATTTCATTTCAGCAAGCATAGATTAGCATTTCAATTATCCAAACATAGATTAGTCATTTCCTGATTTCATTTCAATTTTGCAATTTTCATTCCAGCAATGTTTATTTTAGTTAGTTGCAAGTTGTCGTTCAATCAATTTCAGTTTCGTAGTTAGTTACAAGCAAGAAAAAAACAGAAATCAACCAAAAATATTTCATTCACCCCCACCGCATCACTGAGTCACCCTTCTCTCTTCTTTGGTGGTAGTGATCCAAAAGAACCTATAGGTGAACCTCCAAAGATATACAATGATCCTATAATAGAAGAAGAGCAAGAAAACATTCCTCTTGAGACCATGGCTGAACACAGAAATGGTATAGGAAATGAGGAGAGAATAGAAGGTGCCTTTCCCATCCCAGAGACCAATGGGGACACAAAAATGAAAAACATAAGTCCCTCAGTGTTATCGGGAAAGCTAGTGTCCACTTGGAGCTGCTAGTCCCACTAAGACTAGTAGCTATCTTAGAAACAAACAAACTAAAACTACTTTCTGTTTCCTTTATGAGAAGTAGATAAGAGGGGAAGAAAGGACACCAACCTTAGTCTTGCACTTGGTTCCTTGACTAGTTCCTCTCCCTTCTGACAGATCTGTGCCACTCCTCTTTTGTCTACCCAGCTTCAAAGAGCACCTGTGGAATCAAAGCACCATAATACTATCGAAGAACAGAGATCTACAATCATAAGCAATATAGGACCAGATATGTATTGGCCACACAAATGCATATATCATTAAACATACAAGAATGTGGAGGAAAACTTGAGTAGCTTTATTAATATCAAGAATAGCAAAGAGGATTACAACCAATTGTTTTCACCCAATGTCATCCTCTCAGCATGAAATCCCTTATTCACCTCATGAAAAGCTTAGATCACCCAACACTATGATGTTGCACCAGGAAACCAATAGCACTTCCTTACAAGATACAAGATTCCAGCCTCTGGATCTCTGTGATGAGGGATCCATATATAGTTGATTGCAGGGGGGTAAGTCAGCTTCTGGGATTTTGATTAGTGTCCTCTCTCTAATAGTTCTTGATCCCACTTGGAGATTGATGATCTCTTACTCATCCCTAGGCGAATTCAAAGAGGCAAGTGTCACAGGAGAAGTTTATGGAAGATTCCATGATGATCCACCTTGTGAACTATCTCTGCCATTTGTCTACTCTCGCCCATCATACCCTACAGAAGGGATTTTTAGTATGCATCACACCCTTTACACTGTGCAGGTGAGATGCATCACACCCTCTACACTTGGCATTCTGTATGGTCCAGTTTTGACCAGTTCTGAGCAGTTTTCTATGGAGAACTTCTGGGAGATGATGTAATCATCTGGCCTTGTTCATTTAGGGTGTGAAGCAACACTTTTAAGGAGGAGCTCTTGGTTTATGGACATGTATGATTGGGGTTGCAGTGCCCAAAAATGTCTATAATAGTTTCCCCCTAAAGCATGAGGTCGTTAATCTTTTGATGTCGGGTGAAATTATTTATCATGAGGATCCAAATTTTTTCGAGCTAGAAGGCGACCTGTAATAAGATACAATACAATACATTATCTTCATAACATTTTTCATGATCTTGCTGAGGTGGGCATTCCCATGCTCAGCTTTATAAATTCATTTTCATGTACATAGGACAGACAACCGTCTGTGTAGCAGACTGATGATTCGGACGGACTCATCATCCTTTGATTCGGACGATCATCTGTTTGGACAATGATGTACATTTGATGTCTTTATATTCCTAAATATATCGTAGCCCGGATGGATGAAACTAGATCCAGGGTCTTCAAACTCATTCAATCTTCACTTGGTGTACAAGTCAATCCATGTGAAGGATGTTCTGGAGTCGAACATGGAAAGACATTGCCCGATTACCAGCCAATGATGTAAGCTGTTAACAGGCGCGAGAGGAATCACCGATAATGATGATGACCCTCAAGTTACTACAGTACAATTCGCGTGGTGTGAAAAAGGGACTTGGCATCAAACACCACGCAAAATCTTTCAGTCAAAGGCCATTGATGTAAACCTGTCGCCGAAAGTGAGAAAATTGCCATTAAGGCATGCAAGCTTCAAAGTAATGAAAGGGTTGTTCCTAGGTCGACTCCTTGGATAATGAGCTGATGTCGACAAGAAGTGACCCATCGTAGGAGGGCCTTAATGAAACCCACATCTACGACACAGAATGGAGCAAATGATTTTGGAGGTGAAAACAATCTGATGATACAAGATTCAGGGTGGCGGTCATGAAAGAATGGAGCGTGAATGTATTGCAGTGGATGAGACACAGGTAAATTCTCTGAGCGACTTCTCTTGAACATACCGCCGACACTGAAAATGGATTGGTAGTATTAACCCAAAAGATGGATGGTGTGACAGACCAATGGTGATATGACCGATGAATGGAATAACCCAACCCGACTCAGATGTGGAGTGAAAGTGTCATGTTCAAGAGCGACTTGCTACCAATAAAGTTTCTTCAAGTTTTCTTCCCAATTTTCCCCAGTCATTTCTGACCAGTACCTCTTTATTTTTATCAAGCTTGAGGAGGATAACATATGCTTGTTCTATAATCCGCCCTTTGGGCGAACCTGTCGCTATGTTTTAACAAGCCTAGCGACAGTGAAACTCGTTCCTCTCCATTTGGACAAGTTTGTCGCTATTGATTTTAACGAGTTTAACGACAATGATAACTTGATCCTTTTTCAATTTTAGAGAGTTTGAAAAGGGATGGAAAGTAAACTCCAATAATTCTTTTTCGTCATATAATCCCTTAAGTCTGAAAAAGTGTAAAATAATACGAAAGGGATGAAATTTCGATAGTTTTAACGAGCCGAATAAGACAAGTGCTCGATCGTTTTGTGTAATAATCCCTCAGGTCCAAAAATATTAAAATCTAGAGGAGGGATAGCACTTATGGTAGCTTTAACGAGCTGGAGAGGCCAATTGCTTGGCAATCTTTTCATATTTTACGAGTCAGGTGAAAAGAGCTTAAAGGAGACTCACTTTTTGAGGAACGAGTGATAATTTTGGGTAGCAGCTGATTCCAAGTAAGGTTTGGAATTTTCCAATCACGGCAGTGTCACAATGATGGCTAACAAGATCACTCATCGTAGATGTTCCTAAAAAAGGGTAAACAATCAAATGGAGGCGTATGATCAGCCAAACAGAGTGGAGGTGATGATGAGAACACAACCAAGGCTCAAAAGCTGATGATAATGCATTCACAATGGTTATTTACCAGAGATTGGTTCATTTTTTAATGAGCTTAAACTCTGGGGGAAACATTTTCTCATGGCTTTAGGTTTGATTTTTAATGAGCTTGAAATTCACATAAAAACCGCTCGTGCCAGTCATATAATAAGGATATCTCATCTATAGATTCCATTTTTATGGAGCTTGCACCTTTCAAAGCTTTGCCCCGCATCCTTTCTTTATGCAAGTTAGGAATGACCAATCCTACGAGTTTAAAGGGTTTGAGAATCTAAAAACTAAGAAAATAAATGGTCGCTCTTCGCTTGCATGCAAAAAGGTTTGCATGCCACCAGGTATAGTGAAAAATTTCTAAGCTACCATTTAGAAGTTCTCGGATCTGCAAGACAGTTCCATCCACATAGCATATAGAAACACTTCCTCGCTTAGTCCATTTTGAAAAAGGTGATTCTAACTCCAACCACCTAACCTTGATGAGGGATTTTTATTCCAGTCTAATCCCATTTTCCTATAAGGATGGGTGTCGGACTAGTCATTTTCCTTCGTGGAAACCTACTCTATACCTAGAGTTTCCATGCCGGAGCAGGCCAGGGTGCATGCCCCCTAGGTTTCAGTCATGTCCTTCCAAATTACTCGCGCTCTTCAGGCAGATAGACTAGATAATGATGAGACATTCCTCACGTGAAAAGACCATTTAGGGATGGAATTTGACTATTAGCTATGTGTGAGCCGGGGAACGAAAGCTGGTCTATGAGCTGGACCACTCCGCCTTCATGCGGAAAACACATTACTCTAAAGAGTGAGGAGACAATGGCTCCCATGCTATAAATATAGTCACGCCCAAGGAGTATATTATAGTCTAGAGGTCCTTGGACTACAATTACGTTCATATAAATGGTTTTCCTTCTCAACGTTATGGGCACATTGGGAAGGATCCCTAACGGTCAACTAGTTCCTTTGTCGAAGCCTGCCATATTTCTCATCTCAGGTAGAAGCGATGGCAAACCAAGCGCTTTCCAAGCAGTTGAGGAAATGATACTCATAGAAGCCCCTTCATCTATGATGGTACCGGCCATGACCATTTTGTAAGCTTGTACAATGATTCAGAATGGTACACAAGCCAGTAAACGGGGTCTACCTAGTAGATTCCAATAGAAGGAAACTACTAGGCTGCTTGGAGGTGGGACCAAATAGACGGCCGGATATGACTCTGAAGAAATTCCTTCCTGCAATAAAGGAATGGGTAGATTTCCCCCATGTTCATCGAAGTCTATGTTTATGAAAATAATTTGAATGGTGTCGTTCTCATTCTCTTCAGTGACTGTATCATCTGAACATGGACCTTCTAAAAGCAAGACCGGGTCAACTACTGCCTCGACCTTTCAATTTTCGTCTGGTGTGGATTCAAAGGCTTTATCTTCAATGATAGATGCTTCAACCGACCACAATGGCATGTCAGTCAAATTTTCAACCAGTGACGGACTCGGTAAGAGTTTCTTATATCTAGGAGGAAGCCGTAGCGGTGAAGCCAGATGGTTATCCAAAACTCTTTTAGCTTCTTCTAGGAAGGGACAACAGTGGATGACGTGATCGCCTTCACACAGTTTACAAGGAAATTTACATTTCCTTTTCTGTCCAGATACTTCGCTTTCACTAGTTGACGGTGTACTTTCAACATGATCAGAGGTTGATGACACCAGATTGTGCAAACGAGGAGACCAGTCCCTTAAGATCCGAGGGATGCAAGGACAATCTCGATGATAATCGTCTCCTTTGCAAATGACACATGGAGATTTAGGCTTGGACGGTGTAGTGTGTGGATTTTCACTAGACGATGCACGACTGCCCCTTTCTACCTTTGGCTCCTTCTTCTTCTTTTCCTTCTTCTCCTTCCCCTTATTCTCCTTCTTAGTTACTTGATTTTCAGCTTTACCAGCTTTATCAAGCGAAGAGGAAGGAGGAGAGGGAGAAATGGATGAAGTAGAAGGTTAGGGGGTAACTCTAGTATCATCTAGTTGCTGACTTGATTGTTCAGGAATCATGGTATTTTGAACGACAGAGGTCAAGAAGAGCCATATGGGCAAGCCAATTGTCAATCCTGGAAGTGACAATGTGGCCATATGAGGTGCACCAACATCTCCCCAAGAGGATAAAGGACTGGGATTTCCTCCAAGGGGAAATCCTTGGTTGGTAGACTCCATTTTTCTCAACCTAAAGACCAATGAGGGAACAGTGATTTTATTCCAATTAAAATAAATTTTAGATGCTTTGACACAACTTGTTTTTTCAATTTTTAAGAGTCGAGAAAAAACAAAAGATGACTCTAGTTGCCTTCAATTTTTAATGAGCCTAAAGTACAAGTGCCTTCGAATGGACCTTTTTCCTTTTAAGGAGTCTGAAAAGGAACAAAAGAGACTATCAAAAATCTAGACAAGAGGGATTACCAAACCAATCGCAAAACTGCAGAAATACTTTTTATGGTACGACAGTTCAATCTCCCTTGGAATGTTGTGTTTCAGTGCATTGCAATTGATAGGCGGGGCAGACACGGCTTCTAAGGATAAAGGATATAGCCTATTGTGGTCTCCCAATATATACTCGACGGTACGTGGGAGCACAAGTCCGTACTGACACTTGTCATCTCAAAGAGGGGGAATCACCCAACCAACAATGAAAGCAATAGTTACCAGGCTTTAGGACACCGGAATACATCTCTAGCCTAGACTTCTAAATGTTGTGCATTGAATTTATTTTACAGTTGATCTTGCTTAAGAAATTTTCCTTTCAGGTTCACCGCGTGATTTAGATATAAAATTCCTAAAATGCAGTCTAAGATGATAAACAATCGTTTAATCTTCTTTTGCAATGAAAATCCTAGCTACTAAGGAAAAAGAAACGATATTCTTTCAACATAGAGCACAGAGCACACACTAAATGCACTGTCCTAAATCAAACCAACAAGCAGTCTAAATTCTGATTTGTTTACCGGAGAATCCACAGTAAGAACCATTTTATGCCAACGTTTCGAATCCCAACTGGGATCCATCATCAGGACCATTTGAATGCTGGATAGAAGAAGAGTTGATTATAGAGAATATATAGTAATGAGGAAATTAAATTAAGATGAAGGTCGGCTATCATTTTAAGGTATTATTATTAATATTAATTATTGAATGAAGAGGTCAGTATATTATATATATATATATATATTTATATATAATATATATATATTATATATAATATATATATATATTATATATATATAATGTAAAATAATTATTATATTAAATAATAATAAAATAAAATATTTGTTATTATTATTTACATTAAAATATATATATATATATATATAATATATATTATATATATCATGAACAATAATTGTTTATTTGATTATTAATTAATAAGCTATGTTTTCTTAATCAATTAATCAATTATTAATAAGATGTCCCTATATTATAGACATCATAAATAAACTTGTAACTATCATATAGTAATAACAAATATTAAATATTAATACAATTTACCCAAAATAAAATAAATAAATAAAAGTACTAAAAATACATGTTATATTATAATAATAATCAAATATTATTTTCCACAAATTTTCTAGAATAGTATTATTAATATATTAATATCTAGTTATTATTAATAATTATTATATGATTAATAATAACAATTATTTTTATTTTTATTATTACTAATATTAATAATTATTACATTATAATAAAATATATATATATATATATAGCCGACCTCTCATCAATAATTAATATTAATAATAATACCCTAAAATGATATCCGAACTTCATCTTAATTTAATTTCCTCATTACTATATATTCTCTATAATCAACTCTTCTTCTATCCAGCATTCAAATGGTCGTGATGATGGATCCCGGTTGGGATTCGAAACGTTGGCATAAAATGCTTCTTACTGTGGATTCTCCGGTAAACAAATCAGAAGAAATAAACCACAGAGGTCTAAAATAAAGCAGTCTAAATGCAAATGCACATGCATGTATTTGTTTTCAGCCTTCTTAATGTGTGAATGACAAGAAGAATGCTAAGTAAAAATCTGAATTATCTTTTCAAAGTGACAATACTAACAAATTTCTCTTCAAAACGAAAGAAAGATAATGACGACACTTTGCAATTTCGAATTGAAAATTGTTTTCAACACTTGAAAAACTACTAATTCAAATAAAATACAAGAGTAACAGTATAATCGACCATCAAGAAAAATAGGATTCTCTTCCATGACTAAAAATGACACTTCCAAATCAAGAAACGACAGTTCGATTACGCTACTTATTTGTAAAAGAGAACTCAAAATGACGCACAATACATAAACACATTTTCAGTTCTTTGCACAATGGAGGCAGAATGATGGAAAGGAAGGGGGTTTCCACAGAGGTATACTGATCACAGACAACAAAACTCCTGCATACAGTTGAAGGGAGTGAAGAAAAACCAAGGTCTGAAGGCAAAATTAACCTTTTCTGACCGTCACACCTGTTACATAGGGAATCGAGTATGCATCCCACCTACTGCACATGGGAGGTGCGATGCATACAGACTTCCTTGAAGAGAGGGTGCGATGGTATCAGTGCAAGACTTTTACTTGGTCTTTGGTCATAGTTTGCAGCTCAGTTCGGGGATTTAGGCTGAGCAAGTGATGTTCAATAAATATAAATCACAGGGGTTGAGCTATTGAGGTTACTAGAGCCACCACTAGGGCAATCAAAATGTTTACAAATCGATTGTTCAGTTTATAAACAAAACCTGGAGATAGACTGAAGCAACATTGATCTACTTTGCACTTCCATGGCAAATGCAGTTCGAAGGCTAGTTGGCTTGACTTCAGGCTCCGTCAGTAAGTTTATAAAACAAACAAATATAGACAAGCAAACAATCTATTTGCTCCCAAGTGGAGTCGCCATTTTGTTATCGGGAAATCTAGTGTCCACTCGGAGCTTCTAGTCCCACTAAGACTAGTCGCTATCTTAGAAACAAACAAACTAAAACTAATTTCGCTTTCCTTTATGAGAAGTAGATGAGAGGGGAACAAAGGACACCAACCTCAGTCTTGTGCTTGGTTCCTTGCTTAGTTCCTCTCCCTTCTGATAGATCTTTGTCGCTCCTCTTTCGTCTACCCAGCTTCAAAGAGCACCTGTGGAATCAAAGCACCATCATACTATCGAAGAACATTGATCTACAATCATAACCAATACAGGACCAGATATGTATTGGCCACACAAATGCATATATCATCAAACATACAAGAATGTGGAGGAAAACTTGAATAGATTATTAATATCAAGAATAGCAAAGAGGATTACAACCAATTTTTCTCACCCAGTGTCATCCTCTCAGCATGAAATCCCTTCTTCACCTCATGAAAAGCTTAGATCACCCAACACTATGATGTTGCACGAGGAAACCAACAACACTTCCTTACAAGATACAAGGTTCCAGCCTCTGGATCTCTGTGATGAGGGATCCATATATAAATGATTGCAGGGGGATGAGTCAGCTTCTGGGATTTTGATTAGTGTCCTCTCTCTGATAGTTCTTGATTCCACTTGGATATTGATGATATCTTACTCATCCCTGGGCAAATTCAGAGAGGCAAGTGTCACAGGAGAAGTTTCTGGAAGATTCCATGATGATCCACCTTGCAAATTGTCTCTGCCATTTGTCTATTCTCACCCATCGCACCATAAAGAAGGGCTTTTGAGTATGCATCGCACCCTTTACACTGAGCAGGTGAGATGCATCGCACCCTCTATATTGGGCATTCTGTATGGTCCAGTTTTGACCAGCTCTGAGTAGTTTTCTGTGGAGAACTTCTGGGAGATGATGTAATCAGTTGACCTTGTTCCTTTAGGGTGTGAAGCAACACTTTTAGGGACTTAGGAGCCCTTGGTTTATGGACATGTATGATTGGGGTTGCAGTGCCCAAAAATGTCTATAACACTCAGCCTTACGTCACTTCCATGGACTTACTACTGAAGACCCTGATACCTTCGTGTTTGATTTTACTGTCCTTTGTCAAACTTATGACTATGCAGAAGATGAGCAAAAGTTGAAACTATTTCCCTCTTCCCTCAAGGATGCAACACTATGCTGGTTCATGGGGTTACCTGGAAACAGTATCACAACTTGGACTCAGATGCAGCATGCCTTTAACAACAAATATCGGGATTACTGTAGGTCAAAGGAAACAAAGGGAGAAATCTTTTGGATGACCATGGGAAGTGATGAATCTTTAGAAGACTATGAGGAAAGGTTCCAACTCAGTTATAAAAGGACCAAGTGCACACTTGACCCCAAATCTCTGAAGTTGGTTCTGCTCTGAGGAGTCCTTGAAGACCTTCTAGATACCCTCCATTTGCTAGCTGGGGGAAACATCTACCAGCTACCTTATGATGACATAAAGACTGTGTTTAGAAACCATTCTAAGGCAGCCCAGAAAAGAGGTAGGGGAAGTCAAATTTTAGCCAGCATCACCTTCTCCAAACATGAGTTTGCAAATCAGATGGAAGACCTCAAAAGTGAGGTGAGACATACCATTTCCATGCAAATGGATACCTTTTGAATCCAACAGAAGCAAGAGGAAGCTGAGAGGGATTTGGCCATCTTTTGTCCTAGATGCATAAGGAAGCATCCCAGAAACGAGTGTCCATTACACTCCATAGAGGTATGTTTCATTTGTGAGGTAGACCACCCTACAAACCAGTGCCCAACCTTACCCAAATTTAAAGCTATGTACCAAGGGGCGGAAGGAGCCGCTGAACGACTCTACTTCCTAAACCAAAGGAGGCCACATGGACCCAAATCTTACCAATAGGGGATGCAAGGGACATCCTAGACTTATTACAGCCCCAACCAATCCACTCACATACCTTCTTAGGGTCCCCCTACTCATCGTTCCTAGTCCGCACCCCCTCCTTGGTCATATCCATCTCAATACCATACTCAACCTGCTGCCCATTCATTTCATTCTCATGTTCAGCCGCAACCTTATTGGAATGCACCTCATCGAGGGTGGATGTCCCAGTACAACTCTCCTCCCGCTATTTTTCCTCCACCACCTGCTCAACCACAAACATTACCTCCTGCTCCTCCAAGACAACCCCAGATACCTGCTCAACCAAACCCGAACCCCAATAAAAAACAAGCCCAACAAGTATATACTAGAGAGATAACATGCCCTACCTGTGCTACAGAGATTCAGGAGATCAACCTACAATCTGGGAAGGTCCTCCCAGACAACCAACCTCCTCCTAAGTAGGATGATGAAGAGAAACAAGAAAGTGAACCAAAATCCATTCCACCCTTTCCTGAGAGACTAACTGGAACCACGCAATCAAACCCGGAATAGACTG
Organism: Pinus taeda; assembly: GCA_000404065.3. Lineage (NCBI taxonomy): Eukaryota > Viridiplantae > Streptophyta > Pinopsida > Pinales > Pinaceae > Pinus > Pinus taeda. The sequence continues at coordinate 25,592 of APFE030744649.1, forward strand.
AACTTCGGGGAGAACTTAAACAATTATGTGTAAAAATACCACTCCTCCAGAACATAAAAGATGTACCAATATACAACAAATTGATTAAAGAGAAGTGTTTCAGGCACCCAGGTAGGCGCAAGAGAGATGTCCCAACTATCAATGTCATAGGACAACTGTCCAACCTAATGTTGGGATAAGTAATCTGTCCAAAATATCTAGACCCTAGGAGTCCTGTAGTCAATGTCTACATAAATGGAACCATAATGCCCCACACCCTAATTGATCAAGGGGCTGCCATTAATGTCATGACCAGGGACACTATGCTCAAACTCAACCTTCAGAGTTCAATAAGAAAGACCTCGACAGTACTGCAGTTAGCAAACCGCTCCACCGTGACCCCCGAGGGGATTGTGGAAGATGTCATGGTCTCCATTGATTCTTGGGAGTACCCTACAGACTTCTTGGTCCTTCATCCAAAGGAAAAACTCATTGGGTACCCCCTCATCTTTGGAAGGCCTTGGTTAGCTACTCTAGATGCTTACATCAGTTGTCGAGTTGGGAGCATGACCATTAAGAATAGGCCTATGTCCAAACATCTAGTCCTATATCCTTTTTCCCAACCTATACTAAAACATGACTTATCTCTCTGGTTGGAGGAGGAAGATGAGGATGAAGTCTACTATGCACCATTGTGCATAGTGGAAGCCACCAGGGGAGGTCCTTAAACCGAGGATGACCTTATTGAGAATCTGATTCAAAATCCACCTCCCAGTGTGTTGCCATTAGAAGAGTTGGTAGAAGACACCCAAGCCAATGCTTTAGTGGATCTCTGTGTGGCTGATCTAACCTCTCTCCAAGTTAAGAATGTGGAATTTGGCCCTGAAAGAACCTTGAAGATCAACTCATTCCTATCCCCCTCTTAGGAGAAAGAGCTGTATAGCTTATTGAATAGCCATTTGGATGCTTTTGCTTGGAGCTATAAGGAGATGAAAGGAGTCCACCCCTCAGTCTTTACCCATCACATTTACATTAAAGAGGATTGTAAACCAGTCAGGTAGCCTCAGAGGACAATGAATCCAGCCCTTAAGGACATTGTCAAAGAAGAACTGCAAAAGTTGCTAGATGCAGGATTCATCTACCCCATTTCTGATAGCAAGTGGGTTTCTCCTTTGGTGCTTGTGCCCAAAAAAAATGGGAAGTGGAGAATCTGTGTAGATTATCAAGAACTTAACAAAGCTACCAAGAAGGATCATTTCCCTTTGCCTTTCATAGATCAAGTGTTAGATGGCCTGGCAGGGAAGAAGTTCTTTTCCTTCCTAGATGGGTTTAGCGGGTATAATCAGATCCAAAGCAGCCTAGAAGACCAAGATAAGACCACTTTCACTTGTCCATGGTGTACCTTTGCCTACCGAGTCCTTCCCTTCAGGTTATGCAATGCTCCTGCCACTTTCTAGAGAGCACTACTGAGCATATTTGTTGAGCTTGTTCATGCTTCGGTGGAAATCTATATGGATGACGTTACTCCTTATGGGTCCAACTTCTAAGAAGCATTGAATAACCTCGGAAAAGTTTTAGCCAAGTGTATAGAAATGAACCTGTCCCTCAGTCCTGAAAAATGTGAATTCTTAATGACTGAAGGGACCGTGCTACTGCTTGGTCATACAATTTCTCAGCAAGGATTACAAGTGGATCCCAACAAGATTTCTATCATCCAAAGGGTCCCACCTCCTCAAAAGGTGAGAGATTTTCAGAGTTTTCTAGGCTTATCAGGATATTATAGAAGATTCATTAAAGATTTCAGTAAGCTAGCCTCTCCATTGTTTGGTCTTTTGTGGAAAGATGTTGAGTTTATATGGACTGGCAACTGTCAAGAGGCTCTGGATGCATTAAAAGGTAAGCTGGTAACTGCCCCAATCTTGAGAGGTCCAAACTGGGCCCTACCTTTCCACATTCACACAGATGCCTCGAACAAAGCCATAGGAGTAGTCTCAGGACAAGTTGAAGAGAAGCTACCGTATGCCATATATTTTGTCTGTAAAAACCTATCCAAGGCCAAGTTAAACTATATTGTAACCGAGAAAGAGATCCTAGCTATAGTACATTCCCTAAACAAGTTCAGGCACTACATCACTAGTTATCAAACATTCATACACACTGATCATGTTGCAATTAGGTATTTGATGAATAAACCTGATGTAAATGCTTGTAGCATTAGATGGTTACTTTTATTGCAACAATTTGATTTGACCATTGTTGATAAGCCAGGTAAGGAAAATGTTGTTGTTGATTTTCTGTCTAGACTAGATTTGCCTGCAGGTGAATAAGGGATGGTGGATGATCAAATGCCAGATGAACACCTGTTTTCTATTTTAGTACTCTCTCCATGGTTTGCTGATATAGAAAATTACTTGGTTTCAGCACAGTTTTGGCCACACCTATCCTCAAAAGAGAAGAGCAAGATCGTGAGGAAAAGCGCCCCATTCACTTGGATTGGGGGCAACCTGTTTAAACTTGGCCCAGATCAAATTTTGAGGCGTTTTGTCAGGGAGGAGGAAGTTTTTGACATCCTCCTAACCTGTCATGATGGGCCCTGTGGAGGTCACTTTGCAGCAAAAAGAACCACCTTCAAAATTCTCCAAGTAGGGTATTATTGGCCCACTCTTCATCAAGATGTCAGGAGATACATCAGCCAATGTGACCGATGTCAAAGGATGGGGAAACCGACTTCAAGGGATGAGATGCCCCTACAACCTCAAGTGACTTTCAAGCCATTTGAGAAGTGGGGCATGGACTTTGCGGGTCCTTTCAACCCTCCTTCAAAACAAAAGTCTTACATCATTGTGTGCACGGGCTACCTGAAAAAGTGGGCAAAAACAAAGGTAATCAATGTAGCAACAGAAGAAAAAGTAGTTGAGTTTTTGAGGGAAAATATCTTTTACAAGTTTGGCTACCCAAGAGAATTAGTCACAGATCAAGGAAGTTAGTTTACCTCTAACCTGATTGAATACCTACTCACTCATCACAAGATTAAGCACAGAACTTCCACCCCTTATCATCTGCAAGAAAATGGATAGGTGGAAGTCACTAAAAAAGCTTTGGAAGAGATTTTGACTAAAATGGTGAGCAACAGCAAAAAAGATTGGGCAGATCGCTTGGTTGAGGACACATGGGCCTATAACACTACTTGAAAAACTACAATAGGTTTTACACCCTATGAGCTGGTCTACGGGAAGAATGCTTTGATGTCCATAGAATTTGAATATAACACATTGATGTTGGTTACTCAGCTGGACCTAGATCTCAGCCATGCACAACAGGAAAGATTACTGCAGCTAAATGGATTAGATGAACAGAGGATGTAGGCCCTTCTCCACTCAGAGGTACTCCAACTTCAAAGAAAGATATGGCATGACCGGTGCCTCAAAGAAAAGTAATTTCAGCCAGTAGATTGAGCGTTGTTATATGATTCAAGATACAAAAATTTCAAGGGAAAACTGAAGACAAGATGGCTGGGACCATATACTGTGGAGAAATGCAATCACAATGGTTCAGTGCTTATCAGGACCATTGATGAAGAAGCCATCCCCATGCTCATCAATGGGCATGGATTGAAAATCTACAGGAAGCCCCTTTCTAAGTAGGAATTCATTGAAACTCTAGGTTAATCAATGTTGGTAGTGGAGCAGGCCCCTGTCTCCACTCCACCCACACCTTAAACAAAAAGAGAGAGAGAGAGAAAGTGAAAAAAAATAAAAAAGGAATGAAAGATCCTTGGGTGAAAACCTCTTGGAGGCGCCCCAGCCGTCTCAGATTAAAAAAAAAAAAAAAAGAGAGAGAGAGAGAAAAAATGAATCTAATTTCTATTGAATAAATTGCAGGTTGCAGGAAGGTCATTACAGATTTAGGAAGATCGTACAAGATGAAGATAGAGGTCATGACCAGGATGCATGCATCCCTCACAATCCGTTCCTCCATGACCATTACCCTTTCATAATATTTGGTCTCATTCGGGCTAAGATTTCACCTTCTACAGGAAATTTTGTATCTTCTACAAGAGGATCTTGTAGAATCTACAAAAAAGCCAAAATCGATCTCAGAAAAGGACCCAAAGGTTTGGAATATGTCTATGAGGCAACCTCATTGCTTCCATCCATTGCCATATGTCGCCCTTTTTCCATCTCTGTACACCTCCATTGCACTCATTTTCATGTCCCTGCACAATCACCCACAGAAATCCTGTTTCCTTACCAGCAAAAATTTTTAATGACAAATCAAAGCATCAGTTTTTCACTCACCATACCTGATACCCTTCATCTAGACTCATTATTAGTCGAGACCCTCATCAGAAGTTGTAGCCCTTCTCATTCTATCTTACATTTTAGGAGAAGCAGCTACAGGAAATCCTACAGGATTCATGTAGCAGTTGATCTCTCTGCATGACATACTCTAGAGACAAGGATAGCAAAGTATGGCATATGAAACATGCATGGAGATATACTTGAATGTGTGAACATCAGCAACAGCCTAAGGCAAAGCATGCAATGCACAAGCAGCAACAGCAATGAAGAAATGGGTTCCAAAATCCGAAATATGCATAACAGGGCCGCGACTACGCAGGTAAGTGCCTAAACCTATTCTTTAATTGCATAAATCATATTTCAAGGTTGCATGACTATGGGAATGGTTCGGATTGAGTGGAATGAGTGGCTAGTCAACTGGCCACCCTTGGTCAGTTACACATCCTCGTGGAATCCAAATGGGCCCTGTTAAATTCAAAATTGCCAATTAGATATGCAGCCAGCACGTGTGGAATGTCCATTCAGGAAGAAATATTCGAGACTGGTAGTGGTGGTGGTTAGACAACATGCAGAAACATTATGGTTGTGACGTAGGATCAACAGTCCAGTCCGGCCACCTCATCCCCTCACCACGAATCACGCCCATAGTTAAAAGACAACTCAGTTGAAACATGCACCACCCTTTATTCATTCTGCATTCATGACGTGCTCAACTGGAGTACGCATCCACCACTTCCAGAGTAGCTAACCAGCCATCCTCCACTAGTTTTCTTCTTGTTTTTTGAAAATCCCCCACCTATTGCCCTCTACCGGAAGCATATTTTCATTCTACAAGAGCCGGGAGATTTCTACAAGAAGGGTTCTACAGGAAAGGCAGAGAATGGCTCTGCAGAAAGAAAACTTGGGATTTTTGTCAGAATTCGAGCGTAAAATGAGGTAGATTCAGGAAAACTCCTCTATGCATGATTTGTTTGAGTAAGGTGGTGAATTGAACATGACAGTAGATTGAAAAAGAGAATGAAAATCTACTTGTGCATTAAAAAGAGTGAAAGTATTCCTACATCTTTCCCTGAGTCTACACAGTTTCTTTTTTTCTCTGTATCTGAAATTTCCCCATCCTTTTTCAAATTCTCCTGTAAGAAAGATACATGTAGTAGTAAAAGCTAGCCTGTGTGTGTGTGTGTGAAAAAACGAATGTGCATATCTATCTCCGTGCTGAGCAAAGAACTTGTGTCCTTATCCTCTATTCTGTAGAAAAAATCCTTTCTTTTCAAAACCAGGAAGTCAAATTCAAGGTGGCAGTAGTTTAAAACAGGAGAATTATTGCCATTTGATATTGCAAAGAAGCACCCGAGAAATTCCTTCTTAGGTTCAGAAGAAACCGAATTCAGCTATCCTCTGTTTCACTGATTGACTTTTTTTTCCCACCTAAGCATTTTCTTTCCTGGTTAAAATACAAAAAGAGCACTCAACACCATGCTAGGAGGATTCATAAGGAAAGAACCCTCAGACTCTAGCAAATTGCATTAGCACCTTGAGGTGGTGGACCTTTTCACCAGGGCAAACTGGATATCCTTCTTTGACATAATTCAAGGTTATGATGAGGAGATAATTGAAGAGTTTTTGATGTCCCTGAGACCACATTCAAAGACACATGCCACAGTTAGTTTTAGGGGTTTGACCCTAGAACTTACACCTAATCTCATCAGTAAAATTACTGGTCTACCATTGGGGCTCCCTTGGAGGAAAGAGGAGAGATCATTGGGAAAAGTTGCAAAGAAAACATTTTTCTGCCTGAGGAGCATCCTGTAGAAGACAAAAACGGGGTTATAAATGAAGGATGGACTTGCCTCCAGCCAAAAAACTGAACATCCCATATTTCCTCCTTCAGTCCTTAATTAAATGTGATACAAAGCTAAATGAAGGGATCCCAGATTAGTTGGCCCACCATGGGATCATCAAACTGTTGGTGGAAGAGGCTTTACACACCTATACTATCCCCATAGCTTGGGAAATCTTCAGAAATATGTCTAGGGATGATGACATTAGAACTTTGGCTGAGAAAATCACCCCATCCAGCAGTGATGAGGGGGAGAAAACTGAAGAAATTGAGAAGAAAAATGATGAGGGAGCACAAGACATTCAAGCAGAGGACAAAACAGAGGAAGGACAGAAAGAAAAAGAAGAATTTGACAAGACTGTGAAACCTAAAATAGAGAAAGAGACAACAACAAAAACAACGAAGGGAAAGAGGACACCGATTGGAAAGAAAAAGGCCAAGGAAGCCCAAAAGTAGGCTGCCGCAGCCAAAGCAGGCACCCAGTGAGAGAAGGAAAAGACACACCCTAAGATATTAGTAACACAGACAGAAACAGTGGACACAGAGATTTCTATAGGAAGCAAAGGAAAAGAACAACAGAAAGAGAAATCCCCTAAGACGTTGGCAAGGAAAGCAACAACTATGCTTGCTGCATTAAGCACACCTACAAAACAAAAAGGAAAAAGAAAGAGGCAAACCTCCATGTACTTTAAAGCCAGAAGAATCACAAGGATCAAAGTGGGCAAACCCCAGCCACCATCAAAGGAACCAATTCCCATTAAGGACACAACCACTAAATAGAAGGAAGAGTCTCCTTCCAAGATATCTATCACCTATGAAAGAGGAAGCCCAAAAACCTCCACATGGAAAGAGATAATTAGGATGATGGACTCAAAAGCAGCTCTACAGGAAGCTGAAACATCTCTACAGGAAACTCTAGCCAAGTTAAAAGAGACTGAGAAATTGGAGGAGAAGGCAGCCAAACAATCACAAGGAGAACACAAGACCAAGGAGATACTGGAACCAAGCCTTAACCCTAGTTTGGAATCATATTACACTTTGTTAGAAAGTGGGAAGATCATCCCACAAAAGTTTTTTCTACCACTTTTCTTTGCATTGGAACAGGAATGGGTTAGGTATTCACAATTGGATGAGAATTTCCAAATCCAAGGGAGTTGCAGACATAGGCTACCTGCAAGAACAACTAAAAGAATCAAGAAGAGAGTTGGCTATGGTGAGGCACATAGAAAGAAGTAAAACAGCCCAACTGCAAGAGGAGAATGAGCTGCTGAAAAAGCAGTTGCAGCTACAGGGAGGTCATAAGGAAGATAGGCTGTCCATTTTGGGATGGCAGCAGCAGCAAGAAGGACCTCCAGCATACAAGGAAACAACCGAGAAACAACAGAGAGAGGAAAAGCTACAAGCTGATGCTGAGATGATGACAAAACTGCTGCAAGAAAAGGAGTCTCAGGCAGTAGAAGAAATATAGGTTTTAAAACAACAGTTGCAAGAAAAAGAAGCCCAAATGGCCTGCATGGCTAGCTAGGCAGTAGAAGCCTTACAATTTGGGCAACCTGCTAAGTCCTATGAATTATATCTTAAAGATCAACAATTGCAATTTCAAATTAACACATTAGCCCAAAGGGGCACCATTCCATTCCAGAATTACAATCAGTTCATGTATTTGTGTGACAATAGCTCAGCTGAAGATAAGGCCAAGTTAGCATAATTTTATTTACACAACTTGGCACCTCCAAACATGAATCTATGGGACCCCAATGTTGCATTGGGAGATGTACAACTCATGGATATGGCTTCTTGGTTAAGCCATGAGGAAAAGAGGGCAGTAGAAATTTGGAAAGTTATGGATAGGGAGCTAAGTGAGCCACTCATGATCAGGGCAGAACCAGAAGATCCCTTAGCTTTAGTATATTCCCATCAACACCTTGCCAACAACCCTCAAGTTCTCCCAAATTATGTTGAAAGGCAAGCTCAGGCCATTGCTCACTTTGAAGACATGGAAAGACTGTTTGGTGATAATTGCATTCTTGCTTACACAAGGAGATGGAACACATTGTCCCATAGTCTAAAAATAAGAGAGTACCACTCCCCAACCAGAATGAGGGAGGCTATAAGAAGACAATGCAAAACCTGAAGGCCAACTGGATTGGCCTAAAGTTCAGTCCTCCATTACTTTTGGGACTCCTGGAAGGGGTCAAGGAAGAAGACGAACACAAGAAATGGGAGGAGTTAGAGAGAAAGATAGGGCCTTATGACAAAGAAGAGGACACCACCTCAGAAGCCTGGGATGTCAAAGAGGCAGTCAAAGCAATCAAAGATGATGAACTGGATTAGTTGCTCAGAGGATGAGCAACACATTCAGCAGGGGGGTGATGATGAGCCCCAAAAATGGGTAACTTTATGGGCTCATTTTTCCTATTATTCTCGATTGATCCACCATTCTTCATAGTTTTATGCATGCTTTTGAATTTATTTATGTTAATTGAGTGAATGGGAATAGTCACTTGACCACAAAGTCTAATACGTGCTTATTGCAGAATTTTGGACATTTTTTAGACCAAGGTCAGGCATTTATGAGCAAATTGGTAGCCAAATACGAAGGAACAAGGATGAGGATTTATAGGAGGGGTGTCTCCTACACTGAATGACCCCTTCGTCGAGTGCTCCACCATCAGCTTGGAGTTCAATAGCCCACCAAAGATGATTTTAAGGGGCAACCGAGTAGGTTTACTGAAGTGCCTGATTAACTGCAGTTTTGGGCAGCCAAGCTCCTAAAGTTAAGGAGGACTTTTTGGAGTCCTCATTTTCATAAGTAGGAAGGCTTCAAGCCTTGGTAGTTTAGCTCTTGAACAATTTATTTTCGCACTTTAGTGCAGCTTTGCATTCAGCTCATTTTTCGAGCTCTTTCTGTAAACAGTTTTGTGGCATGACTATTATTTTTGATCAATGAAGATGAGTTTCACTTTGCACCAGCTCTGAGCTTTCTTAGGAGGTTGTAGCTCTTGGGGTTGGGCCCAACCCAAGTTCCAATACCTCCTTTATGTACTTTTATGTGTCTTTCTTGCATTCATAGAATAATTTCTATTATTTAGGTTAAAATCTTGCTTTGTTACCTAGGTTGTTTTTTTAAGATAGTTTTTCAGGATTCATGTTGATTTGACAGTTTGGTAACAGAAAAGATCTACAAAAAGGCCATCAATCAGTCCTTGATCTCATCTCTCCCTCCTTGGGACCATGAGCTGAGACCAAGGCATACTTGCTGCCACAAAACACTATTTTTTCATTCCAATGCAATTGCTAGTGTTAGATTTTAAGTTGGAAAAGTTGATATCAGTTGTGTTTTTATGTTTAGATCTATTCTTTCTCAGTTTCCATAGCTCTCTTGCATGATTTTCTATCTATAAACTTTTGTTCATCATATTTCTAGTTTTTAAAGGAAGATTAGGTCAAAATAGATAGATCTCTGTTTTTTCAGTCTTTGTTCGATCAGTTTTGGAAAATAGTGTATAGAGCACCTGTAATACATTCATACTTGCCCTTCCTCCATCATACAACCTGTTCCAACCCCTAACTCAAGATTTCTTCCCTTCATTTGCCACACCTTCCCAAATTGCCCTAATTTCTACATTTTTGTGCAACATTGCTCTCTCCATCCTTGAACAAATCCAACCATATTCATCACTCCTTAGCTTCATTTACCAGTTCCTAGACCCCTTAACATCCTTATCCATCCTTCATTTCCACTTTCCCACCGTTTTTCCACCATCAACCCTCTAAAATCCACTTTCGACCTGTTCTTGTAGAACCCCTACAGACTTCCTATAGAAGTTCATGCGAGAAGTTATTTCAAAATCTAATTGTTGTGGAATTCTCTAGAAGGGTGATAGGGACCCCTTATGCCCTCTTATCACCTTCCCAACCTCCTGCAAGTGCCCACTCCATTTCCTTTTGCCAATAAACCTCTGCACAATAAAAAATATTTAAAGCACATGGAGAATAATTCTGCAAAATTACTCAAAAATAAAAATAAAAAAGATGCGTTTTCCATATTTTCCTTCAGAAGTAGCTTAGTCACATGAATTTTACCTTTCCAAGAGTCAATGGCATCCATTTTAGAAGCTTTCATCTCTTTTCTCGCACCAGTAGGGTTAGTTCGTAGAACTAGGGTTTGTTAGGGTTTGCATTTTCCTTTCAGCTTTCATCTTCTTTCTGCAAGTAGACTAGCCTCTCTTGAGTTAGCTTTCATCCATCACAGTTAAAAGCTTCTTCTAAGAGCTCATAAAAGTTGTCTTAAGCTCCTAGTGAACTTGTGCCAGCTGATCATGTGACAGCTTGCAGTAAGAGCTGGTACTTGTGCATATAGCATCGTTGCTTCCAAGTTTTTTATGAACTACCAGGTTGATAAATGTAAAGTAGGTAGTGCCAGGAGTTGCAGCATTATTTCTGCAATACTGGAGTTCACCACCTATACCACAAACTTGTGAATCTTCCTATCCAACCAATCTTCAATTCCTTTCTTAGTTGGATTCCAGGGATACGACATCAAACATCTCTATGCAGATCCCGGTCCCAGCAACAAAACCATTTGTTAGCTTATAGGGGCCTGACCCAGGTTCGGATTTAGTTAGCCAAAAAAATCCCTATACTATTGTCCCTTTCAGCAACATTCTGTGGAGCATGGACTGAGGTCTCACCGATGTAGTATGGGGGGTGATGGAACCAGGTTTCCGCACCCTTGAGATGTCTGAGGGGTTGATTTGGTCCAACTATTAGTCCCTTCACACATGATACTTTGCACACTTCCCTGGCCTTCACACCCTAATATAATCGCCTTTGTACAACCCTAACCAAGGGTTGTGGGGCTTTTGCACTAATGGAGTAGCAATCTATACTAATTCCCTAAGTCACAATGAAGATCTTACTTATCTTCTTACACTAGTTAGTTATCTTCATGTAAATGGATTCCTTATGTTATATTTATTTATACAACACATTCATATGAGTTTGGGCGGAAAATAAACAGTAACTTTCAATTCATACCTAATAATACATAATACACGAAAAGACACATAGAAATATGATAAAACTTCTCTTTATTGATGCTTCCAACGGTTTACAGACTTGACCTGCCCTGTGCACTCAGCTGCAGACTACTAGGCCTATGTGCACTTAGCTACATAGCCTTCTCCTACTCTACAATCCAAAGAAACAACTTACACTTGATTCAACACTTCATCAATCCCTTTGACTCCTCATGCTTAGATGTCTTTTCTACACTTAGAGCCTCACTCTATTTATAAAATTCATTGGTCCAGGGACCATGGGTAGATCTTTCAAGATGACTCTTGGGCATGGAATCCCCCCATAACATGTTTTGGGGCTCAAAGCCCAAGTTTTGGTCAAAGGTTTTGTAAGAATCCGTGAATTGCAGGCGCGGTTCGCGAAGTAGAGGTTAAGTCATAGAGTTGTCCACCCTAAAGTAATGTAATGTAATATAAAGTCATGTCGGCCTACCCATGGTCCATGGACCATGGGATTGTATAAATAGAGTGAGGCTCTAAGTTGAAAAGATAGTAGAGGATAGAGTGAGTAGCGAAGGAATGGTTCGAGCTTAGAGTAGGATTCTAAGTGCATTGGGTTGTAGTAGTAGGGAGAGGCTCTGCAGTTGAGAGCACAGAGGCCTAATAGATTCTGCAGCTAAGTGCGCAGAACCCTACAGCTAAGTGCGTAGGGTGATTTCGAGTCTGTAATTGAGATTGAAGATTAATAAAGATAAGTTGATTCTTATTTCTGTGTATTTGTTGTGCATTATTTTCTTTATGTTTGTATTAGTTTATGTATCACGCGTAGTGATATGATTGTTCAATATGTTGTAATAACCATAAATCTTACACACACAAGTTAAGTAATTGGTTATTAGCAAGGAACTTGGGTATTATCCGGGTCGCACCCCGAGTAGAGCTATGCGTAAATAGCAGCATGGGTAGTGAAGGAATAAATTCTGCATAGCAACGGGTCAAACTGCGAACCTCCAGAAGCCCATCAGACATCCCCAGGGTATGGAAACCTAGTTCTAGCACCCTCCCATACTACTTTAGGTGAGACCTCAGTCCACACTTCGCGGATTGTTGCTGAAAGGGCCAGTAGTACCGGGATTTGCTTGGCTAAATCACCTTTGAACCTGGGTCAGGCCCATACAAGCCAACAAATGGTTATGTTGTCGGGACCAAGATCTACATAAAGGATGTGTGATGTCATGCCACTGGAATCCAACGAAGAAATAAATTGAAGAGTGGTTGGACAAGGAGATTCAAGAGTTCACGACACAGGAGAATAGAAATCCACAAGTATTTAAGGAACAGTGGTTGGAGTGATACTTGTACATATAAATCCATAAAATTTTCTTTGCATCCTTTCCTTCTAAGCTGTATGAGTGGATTGCGAATTTAGCAGAAGTTAGGGAAGCTGTAAGCTTAAAAAACCAATAGTGTGGAATCTAGAACTAGTGTGCAAACTAGAAGCATCAGAAGATAAGATAGTGCGAGCTGTGGACCACTGGCTTGAGCGAATAATAGGAGGATTTATCACTTGGTTTGTGGTAGGAACAATCATCAGCTACAATGAGGCAGAGCGACATTTTCTCAAGGGACCGTGTGGTAAGTATATTAAATCCTTGAATACTTGGATTAAGATACTATTGTGTGAAAAGTAGATTATGTGAATAAATTAATGTTTGGGACTACGTGAAGCAAGAAGATCTACAGAAGTGGAAGTAGTGAGGAGTTGGAAAATAGTCCCTTAATTTCACCCTCGTGGGAAAGCAAGGAGGAGCTCACGAAAGTTTCTCTGAGAAGTGAAGTCAATTTGATAAGACAGAGAATTCCGCATTTACCACCTCCACCGACACTTCCACCTGTTTCACCCCCCTCACCTCCATCTCCACCCACTCCACCTCCACCACCACCATAGTTCAGTATGGTGAGTGTGATTAAACTATCGGTGTTCAGAGGAGTAGGAAATGAAGATCCGGACCAATTCTAGTTCGTGGTAAGAGCAGTATGGGAAGCACAGGGTGTCGTGGATGATAATATTAAAATGGCTACGTTGGTGAGCGCACTAAAGATCACACCTTAATGTGGTATATCAAGCATTCTAATGACCACCCAAATATAGGAATTGCAGAGATCCAGACCGCGCTGAATAAGGAATTTAGCAGGCCAAAATCATAGACACAATCAATCATCGGGTTTAAGGAGATCACGATGCTCCCAGGCAAGACCCCCTGGGATCTGGACCAAAGGCTGAAGATTACGATTTGCAAAGCCAATATGACGTTAACAGATGCACAACATCGTGCATGGTTTGTGGCCTCACTTACACCACACTTAAGGATAGTGTTGTCATAGCAAAAGCTTTCCACCCAGGCCGAAGCGTTGGAGATGGAAATGAGATCTCATGAGACCCCTATACAAGACCCTAGGTTGGGAGACCAACAAATCCACGCACAACTACAGAATCTATGTCTAGAAATGCAAATTTTGAAACAGGACAAGACAACTCAGCCACAGGTGCGCGAGGAAGTATGGTGCATAAAATGCAAACGCCAAGGGCACGACAAGGACCATTGCTTAGTGTTCACGAACTACTTGGAAGGGGAAGGGCCAATGTCGTTAAGACCAGAGGCACAGGCAGGGCTGAGCATGGCATTTGCATTATGGTGCACGATCTGCCAAATAGGAGGAAAACACACTACATATAATTGTCATCTATTGCAGAAGTATACACAGACATGCCAGCAATTGTTTTGTAATTTCTGCAGGTTGATAGGCCATGACGAACGCACCTACTGAAGCTATGAACTAATGATGGATCAGAATCCCACCTACAGGGTGCAAGCTAAAACACGAACCCTCAACCCAAATGCAGGGATGGCGTGCGCTCAGTTTCAGGGGCGCAGTCGGGGTCAAGGTGGAATGGGGCCAAGAAGGGTTTACGGCCAAATAATTTGTTACAATTGTGAAGGGCCAGGGCATTATTCCCGCGATTGTATGAACCCAACTAGGATACCATGTTGGTAATGTAATTAGTTTGATCATGAGGCAGAATATTTCCCTTCGCTGATAGCAAAGATGTGTGAAAAGGGGGTACTCTAGCCCCCTCCGACCTAGAATTTACAAATGAATTGGTCTAAACCACGCAAAGAAGACCCAAATGTAAACATGATGCTCACAAGTGGTATGACCACAAGAGATGATAAAGGGAAGCAACTAGAAGAAAGTGCATGGGTTCACAAGGCTCCTACAAAGGAACCTGATTTTGACTTAGAATGCATGAAGGAGACATTCATGGAAGCTAAGAAGAGCTTCACGGAGGCCTCCACTTCAGGTAGTAAGGATCAACTAGAACTAGGGATGGATCCTTCAATGCTCACTACCTTTTTGGAGATATGCATGAAACGAATGCATGACAGCAAGGCAGTCAAAAGGCTATAGGAAATTATCACTAGGTGCACGGGGTTAGGTGAACCGCGCATGGTCCAAAAACTTGGAAAGCATGCATTGCGCACAGGAAGGGAGATGAGGTTGACTACGCAAATAGGTGAGTACGAAATGGATCAGGTAATCTTGGATCTGGGTTCTGACGTGAATGTACTACCAAAGAAAACATGGGAATGCATGGGCAGACATGTGTTACAATGATCCCCTATTCAATTACGAATGGTGAACCAATAGAATATTTTTCTCATGGGAAGATTGCAAGGGGTGACAGTCAATATTGAAGGTGCGAGCGCGCAGGCAGATTTTGAAGTGATAGAGATTTTCAATGACAGCAATCCCTATCCCACACTACTAGGAATAGATTGGAATACCAACATGAATGGAGTCATAAATCTAAAGAAGCGCAAAATGACCTTTGAGAAAAAGTCACTACGCATAGTAGTACTGCTGGATCCAGCTGAAGGAGCGCGACACACTAAAATAGTGTGCGACAACGATAGTGATGATGATCTCAACTGTATCTACAAGATAACTGCAGAAGGAGAGGATTAGGTGAATCTAACTTCAGATGGAAGGATTTCGTGGGAGAACAAAAGCTACTACACTTTGGATTTAGATGAAGAGATAGAGCGATGGCAGAATCGGTTGCACGAAATAACAACATTAAACTGCAACATGATGATCAGGTCATTGTGTTGCATAACAACAGAGGCAAGGGAGCTACCAACATATGATGGATTGTCAGCGGTGGATGAATTTTTGAGCAAATTCGAAAGTGCAGTATCAGAATAGTAGCAGTTCGATGCAATGAAGTGGGCACTGTGCGCAACACCCACACGATGGTGGGGTACCCATCAAGGAAATTTCAAGGACTGGCACAGATGTAGAAGGATGATGTGCCTATGATTTAGAAAACCCTAGCTTCAAAAGAAATTCAATCAACAAGGGCAGAACAACTTGCACGCCCACCTTTCGATGGATAAATCCATATGTTGTAAAGCCCGCACAAGCACACACTAGCTAGAATAATGAATCAGAACAAAGCACAGCAGCAAGAAAGGCGATGCGCGCTACTAGTTCTCTGCGACAAAGCCTTCGATAGGGTGTGTAGAGTACTGAACAAGGTTCACCAAGCGAGATGAAATGATTGGAACTTACGCGTGCCAGTGGTTCAATGGGCCTACCAGACCATGTGTAAAACCCTGAACGTGGAGAAGATTCCAAAGGAGCGAACAAAATGGAGATGGTACTTACTGAAGAAAATACAAAAAGGAATCTGCACGTACTGGACCCTGTAGTAGTGACAGTGCATGATGACCAAAAGGAAGAAATCACACATCTACGCAAGGTAGAACATATAAGGATTCACGAAGCCATCCAGCGAGGGAACCTTAGACTTCACACACTTGAAAAGGACTGGGTACAATTAAGGAAGAAAAGCATTTTGATGGACACTGAGATCAAGAGGCTAGAAAACAAGATCATGCAGGCATGTCTCGCCGATATACCAAGGATAACAAGGCAAGATACATGTGATTGTACCACTGCGTTAGAATAAGGTTGTTGTGAATTTATGACTCTGTTTCCATGGCTATGAACGCACCTCACCAAACACAGTAACCAGGGGAGTGCACTACATATGATAGAACGCACAGAGCCGACAGTTGTGCAAACCATTGTGGAGTTTTCACAAACTATGTTGGAAGGCGAGTTGAAGTCTCACACAAGTGGTGAGACCACTTGACTAGCAGTAGGGAGCACAATCTCAACACTCGAGACAGTTGAAAGAGAGTGCGGGACTCTAAAAGAGTCTGTTTGGGGGATGCACAATGAGGGACATGTGTGCAAAAATAGCCTGACACAAGGGTCATCCTCGCACATGAGGGGCTATGCTGCCATGTGGGTAGACTGGGAAGTAACCATTGGCATCATTGTTCATGACGATATGTATAATTTAAGGCAAAAGGGAGTGGCCGGTGGGTAATTAAGACATGAATCAAGAGCTATATTTGGGATGATCTGCCGCCAAGAATGCATTAATGACTCAGAAATGGGGGGGACAGTCGAATTCAAATTCAAAAGACACTACAAAACTCCAAGGGCTAGCCACGAGACAACAATTGTTCAGTTGAGATTTGAGCTACTATGAAGAGCATAGAGTGTTGAGCACCAAGCAATATTTGAGCCCCCAAGTTCACGAACAACCACAGACAATTCGAACAAGATGACAACTACCAGGAGAGGTGTGGGTTTTGCAGAGAGTACCACCGAGGAAGCCACGCAAAACCCTACGGTGCAGGTTGGGGATGCACTAGAAATTTCAAAATCACCTTGGATGCTGAGGCCCAAGAAGGATAAACAGGAAGTAGGAGCAGTCTGCATGTCCCCGTGAAATCCGCGGTTTGGTAAACTTTCCATGGAAGAAAAGGCCAAGGCTATCACCATAGAGGTAGATGAAGAAATAGAGGAAGACATCCATTCGGTGCACACTACAGCAAAATTGCCCAAGTATGTTCCTCTGCAGAAAGGGAAAGTTAAGGTACCCAAGGATTGTGATGCTGCTAAGAGTGCACTCCAAACCCCGCTCCTCCCAGATGGAGTTATGTTTAAGGGCTTGGCCCTTGGCCATGTGCCCATAATGAAATTTGAAGAAAAGGTCCTCGTGGATAGCGGGAAGAACCCACATTTAGAGACTGAGAACCTCATGAAACAAAGAGAGGGGTCAGTTACAATGCTAGAGCCACAGAAATGGTTGCGCGGTGTGGAGAAGGCCGGATTACTCCACCTAATATGGATTCCACACTTTCACCGCGCACCTATCACAATCTTCGTCATTAGGCAACTGCTTTGCCTGGTGCACGATGGGTACTTATGGCTGGAGGAGCCTATTCCCATCATGGCGGAGCTTATCCATAGGATTTCTCAGCTTCCCTGTAAGGGAAAGGACCCCGTGGAGCTAACCAGCAAAAGCAGAGATTTGGTGCTTGTAGAGGCCATGAAGAAGAAGTAAAAATTGAAAAGAAGAAGAGGGGCTATGTAATCAATATCATTAAAGATAAAGGGGTGCGTGTAGCCACCCAAATCCTGGCCGAGAAGGTGATGAGAAACTATCACAGAGACGAGGTACCAGCACCGGTAGTTGCACTGGCAGAACAATGCGCGGAGGAGGTCCAATTAAACTGGGCTAAGTTCCTCTACAAAGATTTCCTAATTAACTGCAAGGAAGCTCAAGAGTAAGGCAAGACATTCCTCTACGCATGGTTGCTCTTGTCTATTTTATTGGTGACAGGGGGACTGCCTAGGGACAGTCGATTCCTCCATATTGAACAGGACTTGCCAGAGGCTGCAAAATATGCGTCGTTCTGGGCTATGAGGGACACCATGTGGATCTGCGAGACTAAGATATTTTGGGTGCTCATGGAGGCGAGCATTCGAATGTGGATTAATAGGAGGTTGTGCCTATCCCCCACAGTGTACAACAGTCTGCAGAGCTTTGCAGACTTCAAGGTGGATATGCACAATGTGTATATCAAGGCGCATAAGGATCCGGCACATAACTGGACCAAGCTTCCTTTCATCGCAATTGATGATGCCATCTTCTCCATGCTTGAATCATGGCCTCCTAAGTGGCGTGCCCCAGATCTAGCGGAGCGGGATAGAACAACAACACAAAAGCAGAAGGATGCCAGCAAGTTGCTGGCCCAACAAAAGTGCAATGAATAGTTGGCTGTGGAGGTAAGGGTTGCTCGCTAGGCAGCGAAGGCAGCCGCAAAGCAGGCAAAGGCCGCCAACAAAGCAGCAGCAGCACAGGTAACAGGGGCCACCATGACGCAGGAGGAAGGGAGCCCGAACTTGTCCACAAGACAAGGAGCAGAGGACACAATAGAAGGCACGGACCTGAGCACAACATCTACTCAGCTGAAATGGCCGTGCATTACAGAAATATCAGGCCCACAAAAGAAGGCCAAGGCTTCCAAACTGGTTGAACCAATTACATTGATAGAGGGTGATCTCTACAACATCGATGACACAATTCACAAGGTCACCAGGGAAGTGCTCCAAGAAGCTATGACGGAGCAACAGAATGTGCTGGGGGCCCTAAGGGAACAGCTACAAGAACTTCAGGTGTGGCCCCCACAGGAAGAAACAATAGCCGCCTATGGTGCCACAAGTACATCAGCAGTAGAGTAGCTGCTGTGTGCAAAAATGTCCAACACCATAGTTCTTCTGGAAGGAGCGCTAACAGCAGAGAGTGAGGAGGATAGAGCCGCAGTGGGCCGGATCAAGGGACTTGGCCTAAATTTGGCTACCCTTCTGTGGGACACATTGTACTAGTTGCAGAATGACATAACAATAGAGCTACATGCCCGAGAAGGGTGCGCAATCCAATTATTGAGTGAGTAGAAGATCAACATCGAACAGCTCAGTTTGCAGCATGATGAGCTAGTGGAACAGAATCAACAGATCACGCAAATAGTGGATGAAGCATGCTGGCACATTCCAGAATTATCCATCACCGCAGACCTACCAATTGAGATGCGGATCCACTATTTGGCAAGTGGAGTCTAAAGCATGTGCGAGGAAACCACATGAGTGCAGCTAGAGCTAAACCTCCAGATTGCTGAGGTGTGATTAAAAGCACATCCTTCTACTCCTCTGGAAGTTAAAGAACAATGCGTTAGCATGATTCAGACAAGATTGGAAGAAATTGTAAGGGCGGTGCAAGATTGCACTGGTATGTTGAACCAACTATTCAATGTCCTCACATCCTTGTAGGAGGACCCCAACATACAAGGCCTAGAAACAGAGGCTCGCGAACTGTAGCAGCAGTATGACAATGTCAAGGGAATGGCGCAAACGGTCGTCCTCACCCAAAGGCTGGCTAAGATGCAACAGGAAAGGGTTCTGAAGGAGTAGGTGGATGCTGCAAGATAGAAAGAGGCCCTTCTCAAAGCATGTGTCTAACCTTGGATTCAGGAGGCCTTCACCATTACAATCGATATTGAGGGAAAACTCACATAAATGCAGGGACTATATGTGCTAAGATAGATAGCAAAGCATCACAAAGAAGCAACAGAAGAGCACATGCAGCAGGTCCAGTAAACAGTAGAACAATGCATCACGGACCTCTGGGTAGTACGAGAATAGTTGGAGGGGCTCCGTGCCAAGATTGTCGCACCAGGAATCCACACTTGCTAAAAATATAACTTCTATTTTTATCACTTCCATTTTTCATTCCCTGTTGCTGAATCCAACACTGATGCCTAAACTTCTATTTTTAGCAGTGCTATTTTTAGCACTTCTATTTTTAGCAATTTCTTGTTGCCAATTTTCAATAAGCGCAACCTCCTTTGTGCGGTTGCGGACCTTGTGATACTTTACTTTTGCATGCAGCTCCAACACCGCACAACTCCCGAGCATAGTAGTTTATAGTCTCACGCCTCCTTTCAACTACCAGGAGCACTAAGACTGTACTTCCAATTGTTAGTCAGGTGGTCGCACCACCTGTATAGGGTGTCAACCGGTCATCCATCACTTTTCCTAGAAAGCATACACCTTTTATTGTTATTGTATGCATTGTGAACTTTATCATTTGCAGCGCAACACCATGGGTGACTAGTTTAGTAATATGTGGTCCAATCCAAAGCATCAGGTTGATCAACTCTCGGTGGTAGTCTCCGAATTCATCAACGTCATCATGTGCACCCTGTTTTATCACCTTGGTTTCCTTATCGAGAAAATCCCTCTTTATTTCATCCTTAAGCTTCTTGACTTCCACTTCAACAGAGCACTTTTCTCTCTTAATCACGCCCTTTCCTTCCTAAGTTCTTGGAGCCTATGATCACCCTATCAGATATCTTCCTCGGGTCCCAAGCGCTCTGCTTCGTTCAACTACATGACCCCTTCTTCCACGGCTCTGCAAGCCGTTGTATCTATCGGTGCCACTATGTACATACTAGGCATTTTATACTCTATGGGGATTACAACATTCACTCCATACTCCAGCCTCGGAGGTGCCTGCTCCATCAGCTTCTTGCACATGGTTCTATAAGCCCATAGAACCACTGGTACGTGCAGGTCCCAATCAGTTTGTTGTGCATTGTGTACTTTGTTCAGCACTTCACATTCTTCATTAAAGGCTTCTATGGGGATAACCTTCTGTGCACTTGGTCTTTCCATACTTCATGGTTCCAACTGGAGGGGTCGTTCGCACCATTGCCTTACCCACACCTGCTAACTAACCATGTCTCCTAATGTGAAGGTTATGTGCATCTGCTTAGGTTTCGTACCATATGCCTGTATCCATCTGGATAGGTGGGCGTGCAGACCATTTCATCCACCAATCTTGTCTGTTAATTGCATCTGAGGCTTCCCAAATCATATGTGCATCATTCTCCTACATTCGCGCCAGTCCCCAAAGCTTCCTTGGTGTGCACACCACCACCTTGCAGGCGTAGCATCCAGTACCCATTTCAAAGCCTCGAAGCATTGCCATTCTGACACCTCCCTTTCAAATCTATTTAGGAAGTCATCTACCGTGCTTAACACATCATACGTAGGAAAATCCCTTACCTCTGTTGATACGCAGTGTAGCGATCTCATCATCATGTTGAAATTCAGCGTGGTTACCTCATGTAACCAGTTCTGCCATCGTTTTATCTCCTCATCAGAATATGATGTACAGGAGCTTTCACGCTCCCATGAGATTCATCCATCTGTGGTTGGATTTACCCATTCTTTCTCTCGCGTGATTATCTTGTAGATCCAATCCAAGTCGTCATCGCTTTCATAGTCAAGCACTCGCTCTGTGTAGCTCGGTCCTTCTACAGGGTCCAAAAGTACAACTACACACAGAGACTTTTTCTCAAAAATCATCTTGCACTTCTTCATATTTATCACCCCATTCATATCAATGGCCCAGTCAATTCCTAATAGTGTGAGATAGGGATTGTTGTCATCAACAATCTCTATCACTTCAAAATCTTCCAGTGCACTCGCTCCTTCAATATCAACTTTGATCCCCTGCAATCTTCCCATAGGTAGGATCTTTTGCCGGTTTGCCATTCACAACTAGATAGGAGACCATTGCAGTGTAGGCCTTCCCATGCGCTCCCATGTTTGCTTCAGTAGAATGTTAATGTCTGGTCCTAGGTCCAAAATCACTTGGTCCATCTCATATTCTCCAATATGTGTTGTCAATCTCATCTCCCTTCCCATCCTTATCTCATGCCTTCTGAGCTTTTGGACTATGCACGGTTCTCCTAGCGCTGTCCCAACGCATCTATTTATGAGTTATTGCAGCCCCTTTACAACCTTTTTGTCACACATTAGCTTCATGCATGTTTCTAGAAACATTGTGAGCATTGATGGGTCCATTTCTGGCTCCGGTCTATCCTTGCTTCCTAAAGTGGAGGCATTAGTGAAGCTCTTCCTGACTTCCATGAAGGTTTCCTTAGTGCGCTCCAAATCAAACTCTAGTTCTTTTGTTGGAGCCTTGCAAACCAAAGTAATATCTTTAGGTTGCTTTTCTTTATCATCCCACTTCGAAGCACAATATTCACATTAGGGTTTTCCTCACGCGGCTCAGACATCATCATTTGCAGGTTCTGAGTTGGGGGAAGTTGGAGTGCTCCTTTATCGTGCAGCCTCACTATTAGTGTGGGACAATCATCCATCTCATGATCAAACAATGTACAATACAATCATGAGGGACGTGTCAATTTCGTACAATCATGGGCATAGTGTCCTCGCCCTCTGTAATTGTAACATATCAGCTAGTCGCGAACTCTTCCAGGTCCTCCTCCACCTCGGCCTCGTCCACACCCCTGAAATCTAGTTCCTGCCATCCCTACGTTCTGGTCAAGGGGTCGCGTTTCAGCCTGAAGTCTATAGGTGGGGGCCCTATTCATCATCAACTCATAACTTCTACAGGTGCGCTCATCATGTGCCACTGATCTACAGAAATTACAGAACAACTATTGTGAATTATGAGTGTACTTCTGAAATAGATGGCAGTTGTCTGTAGCATGTTTTCCTCCTATTTGAAAAATTTCACACCACAATGCAGGCACCATGTTGAGTCCTGCTTGTGCCTCTGGTCTCAATGGCATTGGTCCTCCTCCCGCGAGGTAATTCGTGAACACTGGGCAGTAGTCATTGTCATGTCCCTAACCTTTACATTTAACACACCATACTTCATCGCGCACCTTTGGGCGAGTTGTCCTGTCCTATTTCAGACTCTGCATTCAAGGCACAAGTTTTTCAACTACGCATGGATCTGTTGAATTCCCAAGTTAGGATATTGTATCAAGGTTTCATGTAGCCTCATCATGATCTCCAAGGCCTCAGCCTGAGTCGTTAGCCTCTATTGTGACAACTCATTTCTTAAATGCGGCATTAGCGATGCTACAAACCATTCGCAGTGTTGTCCATCTGTCAAAGTCATGTTAGCTTCACAAATTGTGCACTTCAATCTCTGATCCAACTCCCAAGGAGTCTCGCCTAGTAGCATCGTGATCTCCTTGAACACAATGATCGACTACGCCTCTGACTTCGGTCTGCTAAATTTCCTATTCAGCGTAGTTTGGATGTCTGTGATCCCAGCATTCGGATTGTCATTAGAATGGTTAATATACCAAGTCAGCGTGCGATCTTGCAGAGTGTTGACTAATGTCACTTTCTTTATATTGTCATCTGTGACTCCCTATGCCTCCCATACAGCATTTATCACAAACCAAAACTGGTCCGGATCTTCATTTCCTACTCCCTTGAACACCAACAACTTTATTGTGCTTGCCATATTAACTCGCGGTGCTGGCAAAGGTGGTATGGGGGAAGATGGGTGTGAAGACGGTGAAACTGGTGGTGGTGTGGGTGGGGGTGGTATGCGCAGAATCCTCTGCTTTATCAAATTGATCGCACTTCTTGGTGAGACCTTTGCGATTTCTTCCTCATCCCCTCGCAGAAGTGAAATCAAGGGGATAGTTTCTAGTCCTACCCTACCTTTTTTTCTATAAATTCTCCCACTTCGCGTAGCACCAAACATCAATTTATTCGCATAACCCACTTTTCACACAGTATCACTTTAATCCAAGTGTTCAAATACTTAACGTACTTACCTCGCGGTATTTTGAGGAAGCGTCGTTTTGCCTTGCCATAGCTAATTGAAGTATCTACCACAAACTCAGTGATGAATCCTCCTATAATTCAATCGAGCTAGTGATCAACAGCACATGCGATCTTATCCTTCAATGCTTCCAATCTGCGCACCAATTCTGGAGTCCACATAATAGGTCTATCGAGCTTGCACCTTCCTTGGCTATCTATTAGCTTCGTGATCCACTCGTATAGCTCAGTTGGGAAAGATGCGAAGAAAATTTCGTGGATCTCTATGTATAAGTAGCAGTCTAACCACTCTTCTTTTGATAGTCACAAATTCTTGTTGTCCTGTTGATGAGCCACAAAAATGGGTAACTTTATGGGCTCATTTTGCTTATTATTCTCGATTAATCCACCATTCTTCATAGTTTTATGCATGCTTTTGAATATATTTATGTTAATTGAATGAATGGGAATAGTCACTTGACCACAAAGTCTAATACATGCTTATTGCAGATTTTTGGACATCTTTTGGACCAAGGTCAGGTATTTATGAGCAAATTGGCAGCCAAATACGAAGGAACAAGGCTGAGGATTTATAGGAGGGGTGTATCCTGCACTAAATGACCCCTTCCTCAAGTTCTCCACCATCAACTCGGTGTTCAACAACCCACCAAACATTATTTCAAGGGGCAACCGAGCAGGTTTAGTGAAGCGGCTGATTAACTGCAGTTTTGGGCGGCCAAGCTCCTAAAGTTAAGGAGGACTGTTGGGAGTCCTCATTTGCATAAGTAGGAAGGCTTCAATCCTTGGTAGTTTAGCTCTTGAACAGTTTATTTTCGCACTTTAGTGCAGCTCTGCATTCAGCTCATTTTTCGAGCTCTTTCTGTAAACAATTTTGTGACATGACTATTATTTTTTATAAATGAAGATGAGTCTCACTTTGCACCAGCTCTGAGCTTTCTTAGAAGGTTGTAGCTCTTGGGGTTGGGCCCAACCCAAGTGCTAGTGCCTCCTTTGTGTACTTTTATGTCTCTTTCTTGCATTCATAGAATAATTTCTATTATTTAGGTTAAAATCTTGCTTTGTTACCTAGGTTGGTTTTTTAAGATAGTTTTTCATGTTTCAGGTTGATTTGAAAATTTGGTAATAGAAAAAATCTACAAAAATGCCATCAAGCAGTCCTTGATCTCATCTCTCCCTCCTTGGGACCATGAGCTGAGACCAAGGCATACTTCCTGCCACAAAAACATTGTTTTTGCCTTCCAATGCAATTTCTAGTGTTAGATTTTAAGTTGGAAAAGTTGATATCGGTTGTGTTTTCATGTTTAGATCTGTTCTTGCTCAATTTCCATAGCTCTCTTGCATGATTTTCTATCTATAAACTTATGTTCATCATATTTTTGGTTTTTAAGGGAAGATTAGGTCAAAATAGATAGATCTCTATTTTTTTCAATCTTTGTTCGATCAATTTTGGAAAATAGTGTGAAGAGCACCTGTAATACATTCCTACCTACTCTTCCTCCATCATACAACCTGTTCCAACCCCTAACTCAAGGTTTCTTCCCTTCATTTGCCACACCTTCCCAACTTTCTCTAATTACTACATTTTTGTGCAACATTGCTCTCTCCATCCTTCAACAAATCCAACCATATTCATCACTCCTTAGCTTCATTTACCAGGTCCTAGACTCCTTAAAATCCTTATCCATCCTTCATTTCCACTTTCCCACCGTTTTTCCACCATCAACCCTCTAAAATCCACTTTCGGCCTATTCCTGTAGAACTTCCCATAGAACCCCTTCAGACTTCATGTAGAAGTTCACATGAGCAGTTTTTTCGAGATCTAATCACTGTAGAATTCTCTAGAAGGGTGCTAGGGACCCTTAGGCCCTCTTCTCACCTTCCCAACCTCCTGCAAGCGCCCACTCCATTTCCTTTCGCCAATAAACCTCTGCTTAGTCAAAAATAGTTAAAGCACATGCATAATAATTCTACAAAATTACTCAAAAATACAAAAAGATGCTTTTTGCATATTTTCCTTCACAAGTAGCTTAGTCACATGCATTTTACCTTTGCAAGAGTCAATGGCATCCATTTCAGCTGCTTTCATCTCTTTTCTCGCAGCAGTAGGGTTAGTTGGTAGAATAAGGGTTTGCTAGGGTTTGCTTTTTTCTTTCAGCTTTCATCTTCTTTCTGCAGGTAGACTAGCCTCTCTTGAGTTAGATTTCATCCATGACAGTTAAAAGCTTCTTCTAAGAGCTCATAGAAGTTGGCTTAAGCTCCTAGCGAACTTGTGCCAACTGATCAAGTGATAGCCTGCAGTAAAAGCTAGTACTTGTGCATATAGCACCGTCGCTTCCAAGTTTGTTGTAAACTACCGGGTTGATAAAAGTAAAGTAGGGAGTCCCATGAGTTGCAGCATTATTGCTGCAATATTGAAGTTCAGCATCTTTTTGGCACCGTTGCTAGGGAAGCGTTAGAGTATTTGTGATTTCTTCTTTTCTTCTATTTTCTACTGCAATATTCTTCTATGTAGTTTATTTCAGCAAGAGTAGAGTAGTTGTTTCATTTCCATTCTCCAATTTCATTTCCGCAAAAGTGGATTAGACATTTACTGCTTTCATTTCATTTCTACAATTTCATTTTAGCAAGCATAGATTAAACATTTCCTGCTTTCATTTCATTTCAGCAAGCATAGATTAGCATTTCAATTCTGCAATTTCAATTCTCCAAACATAGATTAGTCATTTCCTGCTTTCATTTCAATTTTGCAATTTTCATTCCAGCAAGGTTTATTTTAGTTAGTTGCAAGTTGTTGTTCAATCAATTTCGGTTTCGTAGTTAGTTACAAGAAAGAAAAACACAGAAATCAACCAAAAATATTTCATTTCATGCCTCGTAGCAATAGAGACAATTCAGGAAAATTCCTACCCACCACATCACTGAGTCACCCTTCTCTCTTCTTTGGTGGTAGTGATCCAAAAGAACCTATAGGTGAACTTCCAGAGATATACAAAGATCCTATAACAGAAGAAGAGCAAGAAAACATTCCTCTTGAGACCATGGCTGAACACATAAATGGTATAGGAAATGAGGAGAGAATAGAAGGTGCCTTTCCCATCTGAGAGACCAATGGGGACACAAAAATGAAAAACATAAGTCCCTCAGTGTTATCGGGAAATCTAGTGTCCACTCAGAGTTGCTAGTCCCACTAAGGCTAGTAGCTATCTTAGAAACAAACAAACTAAAACTACTTTCGCTTTCCTTTATGAGAAGTAGATAAGAGGGGAACAAAAGACACCAACCTTAGTCTTGCACTTGGTTCCTTTGCTTAATTCCTCTCCCTTCTGACAGATATTTGCCGCTCCACTTTTGTCTACCTAGCTTCAAAGAGCACCTATGGAATCAAAGCACCATAATACTATCGAAGAACAGAGATCTACAATCATAAGCAATACAAGACCATATATGTATTGGCCACACAAATGCATATATCATTAAACATACAAGAATGTGGAGGAAAACTTGAATAGCTTTATTAATATCAAGAATAGCAAAGAGGATTACAACCAATTGTTCTCACCCAATGTCATCCTCTCAGCATGAAAGCCCTTATTCACCTCATGAAAAGCTTAGATCACCCAACACTATGATGTTGCACCAGGAAACCAATAGCACTTCCTTACAAGATACAAGATTCCAGCCTCTGGATCTCTGTGATGAGGAATCCATATATAAATGATTGCAGGGGGGTAAGTCAACTTCTGGGATTTTGATTAGTGTCCTCTCTCTGATATTTCTTGATTCCACTTGGAGATTGATGATCTCTTACTCATCCCTAGGCGAATTCAGAGAGGCAAGTGTCACAGGAGAAGTTTCTGGAAGATTCCATGATGATCCACCTTGCGAACTATCTCTGCCATTTGTCTACTCTTGCCCATCGTACCCTACAGAAAGGATTTTCAGTATGCATCAAACCCTTTACACTGTGCAGGTGAGATGCATCGCACCCTCTACACTTGGCATTCTGTATGGTCCAGTTTTGACTAGTTCTGAGCATTTTTCTGTGGAGAACTTCTGGGAGATGATGTAATCAGCTGGCCTTGTTCCTTTAGGGTGTGAAGCAACACTTTTAAGGAGGAGCCCTTGGTTTATGGAGACATATGATTGGGGTGAAAGTGCCCAAAAACTTCTATAACAGTTGCCCCCTAAAGCATGAGGTCGTTAATCTTTTGATGTCGGGTGAAATGATTTATCATGAGGATTCAAATTTTTCCGAGCTAGAAGGCGATCTGTAGTAAGATACAATACAATACATTATCTTCATAACATTTTTCATGATCTAGCTGAGGCGGGCATTCCCATGCTCAGCTTTATAAATTCATTTTCATGTACATAGGACAGACAACCGTCTGTGTAGTAGACTAATGATTCAGATAGAGTCATCATCCTTTGATTCAAACGATCATCTATTTGGGAAATGATGTACATTTGATGTCTTTATATTCCTAAATATATCGTAGCCTGGATGGATGAAACTAGATCCGGGGTCTTCAAACGCATTCAATCTTCACTCGGAGTACAAGTCGATCCATGTGAAGGATGTTCTGGAATTGAACATTGAAAGACATTGCCTGATTACCAGCCAATGATGTAAGTTGTTAACAGGCGTGAGAGGAATCACCAATAATTATGATGACCCTCAAGTTACTACAGTACAATTCGCATGGTGTGAAAAAGGGGCTTGGCATCAAACACCACGCAAAATCTTTCGGTCGAAGGCCATTGATGTAAACCTGTCGCCGAAAGTGAGAAACTTGCCATTCAGGCATGCAAGCTTCAAAGCACTGAAAGGGTTGTTCCTAGGTCGAATTCTTGGATAATGAGCTAATGTTGACAAGAAGCGACCCGTCGTAGGAGGGTCTTAATGAAACCCACATCTACGACACAGAATGGATCAAATGATTTTGGATGTGAAAACAATCTGATGATACAAGATTCAGGGTGGCGGTCATGAAAGAATGGAGCGTGAATGTATTACAGTGGATGAGACACAGGTGAATTCTCTGAGTGACTTCTTTTGAACATACCGGTGACACTGAAAATGGATTGGTAGCGTTAACCCCAAATATGGATGGTGCGACGGACCAATGGTGATATGACCAATGAACGGAATAACCCAACCCGACTTGGACGTGGAGTGAAAGTGTCATGTTCAAGAGCGACTTGCTACCAATAAAGTTTCTTCAAGTTTTCTTCCCAATTTTCCCTAGTCATTGTTGACCAGTACCTCTTTATTTTTATCAAGCTTGAGGAGGATAACATATGCTTGTTCTATAATCCCCCCTTTGGGCGAACCCATCGCTATGTTTTAACGAGCCTAGCGACAGTGAAACTCGTTCTTGTCCATTTGGACAAGTTTGTCGCTATTGATTTTAACGAGTTTAACGA
>APFE030744653.1:0-13827 GCA_000404065.3 Pinus taeda
CATGGAGGAGATCATGGAGGATAGGGTTATGTGTCAGCATTGGTTGAGAAATATGTGGGTCAAAGGAGAGAATAGTGGGTCTACATTTATGAGGTTGTTATCATAGTTTTTGTATAAATGGGAGTACCTCGTCCATTCTGAAGGGAGGACTCTTAGAGCATTGTATCCAATTTTAGATGGAATAAAGCTTCATTTGACATATATTTTCGTTATGTAGTTTTAGAAATAGTTTTCCATTATGTAGTTTTAGATAGAAGTTACCTTAATGTAGTATATGGAATGGCTTGTCACTTTGGTTCTTAGGAGAATTCAGCTCACTCTAGAAGGAGAAAAGGAACATGTTGTTTCATATTAGATCTTATTTTATTTAATTTCTTAGATGTTTGATGTTTGAGGATTTGATTGATGAATGAGTTTTCAATTAGAATCTTATCAACATATGAGAGGACAACAAGAGTCTAAGTTAGGCTCTCTCTCTATTTGATTTGTATGACAATTGGAATTCATCTTTTTGCTTTTATGTTTCAAAGTTATTTCATTTAGTTTACGCTTATGGATGAATTTTAGTTTAGTCTGGATTAGTACAAAAGAGGACAATCAAGAGACTAAGTTAGTCTTTCTCTCTTTGAATCTAAACAACAATTAAAGTTCATCCTCTTGTTTGCATTTTAAGTTTCTAGTTTTATGATTTCTCTATGATACTGTAGGGAAGGACAACCAGGATCTCCTTAGTTAGGAGCCTCTTCCCTTGCATATTGTATTGAATCGTAAATAATTTCATTAGACATAGAATTAGTCGCCTACTCCTGCACATATAGTGCTGGCATCATCAAAAGCTTACGAGTTTCCCTGGTCGATAATTTAATGCAGCAATTTAAGCACAATAAATTGCCCAACACATGTCATCTGTGAAAAATATTACAAAAGAATTAAGTGATTAAAAGAGAAGATGACATGAGACATTCTTGAATAAAACTAACATATGGGGAATAATTGACAAGGAATAAAGTTGTGGGTCATTTAATGTTTGCATGTTGTGAGGCTTTGTGACATAGTACTCATGAAAGTCCTCAATGCTAAGGGAGTGTACATTTCATGATACCTTTTTCTTTGAAATGATGAAAGACAATTTAGGATGCATAAATGTAATTATATCATAATGTAGTCAAAAAAACATTGTACTCTTCTTTTATTTCATTAAATTTTTTATTCATGTCCAAGTTTATCTCACCTTCATGGCTTCTTTTGATAAGAAGGAGAACTAAGGAATTTGTCATTGTACATATATAATAAAAATATGATCATTTTTAGTGGAAGAGTTGCAATAGATGGTGATGTAGGTGTTACCTATCCAAACAAGGTGTAATGTTGAACAATTATATCCTTGTTAATGAAAAGTATTACCTTTCTCATTCAATGTATATCTATTTTACTATATTTCCATTTACATTAATGTTTTTCCTAAAATATATTTATTAAATTGTCAATAAGATAAAAAAATATATTTTTATATTGTATTATCGTTCGCTTCCAAATCACATGGAAGGTGTCTTGCATATCTCACATTCATTCAAAAGGGGATTTTCGTGAATACTGAGGTTAGATAAAGCATTAATATTTGTATTATGGTTTCCATATATTTTGGTTTGTATCCTTTAAATTCCATTCCTAAAGAAATAAATGTGAATGCATTTGAGATTTGCATAAATTTGATAGAAACATATCTCATTACATATAGTGAACTTTACTACAATTGAGCTCAACAACACCTTAGATTTCAATACAAAGCCTCAAAATTTAACTTAGAATTGATTAGACAAAATTAAAACAAAAACAAAATAGAACAAAAAATATAATAAAAAATCATATTACAAATACATATATTTATGTATATTAATATAAATATTAGTGATTAAAGAAAAATGAGAATACATAATTTACACATCTGAAATACATATAAATAAATAAACATATTTATGATTCCTTAATTATGTTATGCTAATAGTGTGTATACCTTATAATAGGATTTATAGAATTTTAATTTAATTATCAATAATCAATAGGTTGATGCTAGAGATTAAATAATCAATAATTGATATTTTTAATATTAGTCATTAATAGAAGGTTAGGATTTATTTAAAATTTAGGTATGATATCTATTTATTTTCAATTTAATTAAAAAAATGGTTTCAACATTAATTTTAAATACACTATATATAGAATATTTTGACTCTAAAATGATTTACTGGTTTTATTATAACTATTGTGACCATATAATTAAATGGATTGAAAATTTCTATATCCATAAATCTATGATAAGTATCAAAATGCTAACCCCATTATACATATTGCATTAACTAGATTAAAAAATTCATAAAAGTTACCTAAACTATATATTATTTATTATTATTATTACTGGAGTTATATAATATATAAAAATATTTTTATCAGTGTAGATTCCCCCAACTATTATTATGGAAATCTTTTAATTGGAAACATTTCTTCTTACATTACCATGGCTTAGAAATACCACATTCCCAATATGATGTGTTGATATGCCATTTTAATAAATGAATTAATTTGAGATAATTTAATTAATAGATTATACCTAACTTGGATAGACATCTTATCATTGATATGTCAATATTACCATGAATATTCCAACATTTTCCATGGGGTTTAAATAGATACGATCAACCTAATAATTAAATTATAACTGCGGAAGATCTATTCTTACTATCAACATAATTATAGGAATATCTATTTTGGAGTTTTCTTCCAATCTAAGTTAGAAGAGAATAGTAACATAAATTAAGAGGGAAGCCATATAAATTAAATTGATCAAACTACAAATAAAATTCAATCCATGATAACCATAAAAATGAGTAACTCATTATTCCAATCAAATTTAATATATTAAAAAAAAACAAAAATTAGCTAAATAATAACTTTATTACAAATTATATTGTGGTTATTTATAAAAAAAATTGCATGCATATTTCAACAACAACAAAAAACCTTAGTGGAAAATTTTAGTAGAGAATTATGTCAATATTACTATGAATATTCCAACATATTCCATGGGGTTTCGATATATTCTATGAACCTAATAATTAAGTTATAACTATGGTGATGAGCATAATTATAGGCATATAACGTGTGGTCGACCGACTTATGTACTAATTGTTGGACTGCAAAAGGTGGATCATTAATTCTTATTGGAATGTTTATGTTATGTTTTCCTATTTCATAGTTATAACATTCCAAACAAATCTCCATTTCGTGTTGTTCTCTCTATTGAATGTTGCTACTAGGCAACTTAATATGTCATCAAACCTAGAATACTTGGATGAAACTTTGTCACTATCAGTCTGCTTGGACCGTTTTCTATCTTGAACATCATTTTCTTCTATACTTCTTATCGTATTAACATGGGTTAAATCACAAGTCAAATCGATGTTCAATTTTTATTTTTTCCTGTTTAGTTCAATCGAATATCCTTGGTCGTATGCCTATGATGAGCTCCTTTCTACGTTGAGCTTGTCTGGAATCCATTTTTTATGTTGTTTTTTTTTCTAAACTACCATCATTTTCTATAGTTTTGTTTCAATGAATACATATTCTCCATGTCCAAGCAACTGCAAGACATCAAACCCAATACATTATTCTAGAAATTGTTCTAATTTTCTATGCTTCTTTTCTTTTCTACCCTTTATACAATAACCTCAAAAACTTTTCGTGCAATTGAGTGTAGATTCTATTTTTGTTGTGTGTCTTCTAGTTGAATACCTGGAAATATTCCATTTAGATTTATTGTATATATTTATGTCCCTGTTGGTTTCGAACTCTGTGAGTCTTTGCTTGCAATATTCTTATAGGATTATGTCAAAAGTTCTAAGAGGTCAAATTTAAATGGTTGTGTATAATTATGCTTCCATTCCTTCTTCTTGTTCAGCATCTCGTATGAGTAAAAGTATATCTCTTTGTTCTTCTCGAGCTTATGGTGGAATTGGGAATATTATATTACATTATTAACTGATCCTATATATATTTCAACAATTGTAGACTGATACAGAATCTCTTGCGGGTCTACATCTGAAGAGCTGACATATCAAACTTCAATTATTTGTATGGACAATTGAACATGCAATGAGGGAGGATTAATTTTTTTTATGTCTTGAGGTACTCTCCATATTTTGGAAGATTTTTAAATATTTCTCGAGAACTAACTAGTGGAGTTTGTTTCATGTCTACCGAAATTAGTAAAGAGGGGAACCAAATGGACTTATTAGAATTTTCACACTCATACCAGTTCATGTTCAGCATGTCACCAACGTGTTTTTCCTAGTTGTATATTTTTCCCATCATGATCATTTGACCAATTTATTGTAGAATAGTGATTTTAATGTTAGAGACTCTCCTTATTCATGCAAAAGACTCTCTCATATTAGGAAAGATATAAAAATAAGAAAAAAAAATGAAATATCAAAAACTTGTTTTAATAATACATATATTTAACATAATAATATAAACATGAATAAATAGGAATCGAATAAATAATATTTATTATTCATATTGCATTGAACAGTGGAAATAGGGAAAAACCATATAGAAATACACAATTTAGAAATTTAGGAATTTTATAATTTTTAAATACATATAACTAAATACAGAAAAAAAACATATATATACACTTGATTAATCTTAATTGATGGAAGGAATAATAGTTAAAGTGAACTTCAGAAACCAACATTAAGACCTTAAAGCATCTACTAAATATACACCATCATTGTATGATCTAATGGGTGAAATGCGACTACTCGTCAAGATCATTACCATATGTTCACTCACAAAAAGTGCTTTTTGAGTCAATATCATAATCAAAATCATTACCATATGTTGGCTCATGAAAATTTATTTATGGGTCGATATCGATAATCAAAATATCATCTCAATGATACACAATATCTATTATATTCCTTTCTTATAGGATTTAATTGGGAGTTACACTTCATTCAAATTGATCACTATGTTATGACACTTTAAGTGAATAAAAGATATAGTTTTAATGGTAGAGTTAATGTTTTAGATATTAAAATTGATGTGTATTATAAAATTTCAAGAATTACAATGTCATGATCATGAAGTGTATTAGGGATCATAGTTTCTAAAGTTCATGGTAATAGTTGTTAGAGGTTGCATTATGGAAGGGTTTTTAATTATCTAAGAGTATGAGTAATCACAGTAAATTAGCGGTTATGCGTCATATTAGTGTTTTGACATTCATCATGGTTTTTGGTTAAGGGGTACATATTGTATAAGATATTTTGGTTAGAGCCGTCAAAGATTACATTAAATAAGGGAAACAATTTTGTGGGGGTTAATATAAAGTGCAATATCTAGAAATATCTAATAATATGTTCATTATAATTGGTGAATTTATAGATACATATATTAATATATATTTTTACAGATCAAATATTATCGGGAAACCCAATGTGTGTTTCCTTATGATTTCCCTCATTGTTTAAATCCAATGACTAATGGGTTGAGGGATTCAGTAGATAAGTTTTTGATACTCCTAGAGTTTTGCAAGGCTCTTAGAAATATTGGAAAAAAAATAGCTTATCCTAAACTTTGAAATAAATATTTTATTTATATATTTATCATTTAAATTTTCCAACCTAAAAGTACTTAGAAAAAAATATAAATTAATTAATTTTTAATTATTAGTGAAAAGCATTATTAATCCATACGACCTTAATGAAGAGGATTGTTCATCTATATGATTTTATTTATTAGTTAAAAATGTGATTTTATTAGTGAATTTTTTTTTTAAGCCATATGACTTTTAATATTTTTTCTTATTTAACAACTTATCCTCAAATTTTAGTTTGACAATTTTATTATTTAGCAAACAAAATTATGTATAATGACTTTCACTAATAGTGTGAGTCACTAAGATAAAGATTGACATTTCAGATTTAAGCATTAACTTTGTACACATTCTCTTGACTGTAAAGAAAGCAATTTAAACATTGAGTTTTTAAATTTCACCATTACTTTTTAAACTTTGAAATTTTGTGTTTTTTACTAAAAAAACAATTAAATAGCCAAAATTTCTAACTTTGGAACTATCGATTTTTTACTTCAAAAGAAAATAAATATTATTTTGAAATTTAACTTTTAATTTTTCACTTTTCAATCAACTATTTCCTCTTTCTAACTTTGAAATTAGTTTTCATATCATATAGCTTTGCATCACTAGCCAAACTTACCTTTTCTTAAGGTCTTAGTTATAAGATTATCACATTCTCTTTTTCTTGTTGTTCCGTGTTCCTCCCCATATTGAAAAGAAATAGATAATTTTTGTTCTCTCCATACTGAAAGGAGAGATAATTCTTCTTGAGCTTGATATCAACCCAGCCAAACAAGGGTTGGGGGATATAGCGAAGTTGCCAATCTTTTACCTCAAAAGCAGTTTTTTAAATTTAACTTCTAATTTTTTACTTTTCTTTCTTTAAAATTTAAATACAAACTATTTTGGTGTGTATTTTTTTAATTTAACATGTGGTTTTTTTTGAGTGAATGTAATTTATATTGTATTTTTAATTTTAAATTTAACCTTTAATTTCTTACTTTCTTGTCTTTAAATTTTAAAGTTAAATTACTTTGGTTTGTATTTGTTTTAATTCAACGGGTGGATTTTTTTACGGAATGTTATTTATACTTTGTTTCTAAATTTAATTTATCTTTTTCTTTTTCAGGATGTACTTTCTAAATTTAGGTAACTTGTTGCTTTTAGGGGCTGTCTTCTTCAGTTCGAGCCAGGGATCAAAATTTCAAGCCAGGGATCAAAATTGAACACATCAGAGCCCTTCAAAGGGTTTCTGGCACCTCAGAGAAGGAGTGAGAAAATTTTACGAGTCAAAAAAAATTTAAAAATTGATTTTTGTCATTTAAAAAAAATGGAATAATATCTTAAATTGTTTTAAGAAGGGCTGTCAAATTGTCAACCTTTTTTTAAATTTCATTTTTTCTCAAATTAGAATTTTAAGAATGTTGAATTTGTAAATTTCTTTTCATGTTAAAACTTAAATCCCATTTCAAAAACAACAGTTCCCTTTTGAGTTGTTTTTTCTCATTTCAGAAAATCCCATTTCAAAAACAACAATTTCCTTTTGAGTTGTTTTTTCTAATTGTGCATATGATGCAAGTTCTTATTAATTATTATGTCACAATTACCTTTTGATACCATTACATTTGGCAGTTTCTGAGTTGCTCCCATTTCAAAAACAATAGTTTCTTTTTGAGTTGTTTTTTCTAATTGTGCATATGATGGAAGTTCTTATTAATGGTTATGTCACAATTACCCTTTGATACCATTACATTTGGTAGTTTCAATTGAGAGCGACTAGATGTCAATATGGGCCATGTATTAGGTCTGTAATTTCATTGGGTTGTCCTTGAAGGCTGCCCAAAGCAAGGTTTGACGAAGATTTAAGCTGGAGATGAACATAAATTCATCATTTAGCGAACGCCTGTCAAGCAAAGTTTAAGCACGATTTATGCTTGGAGAGGAGGGCATTCAATAGGCTTCCTAATATACTGGACTTGATTTGTTTGAGGATTCCCAATTCCTGGTATGTTTTCATATTAAAAAAGGAGATACCAAAAACATATACACCTTTGTACACACTTTCGTTGAATCCTAAACCTGTTTAGTATTTCACTGAATTTTTTCATTCATGCAATAAACTTAAATTTGATTGAGCTACTTGTATATTGGCTTGAACGTTCTGGTCACAAAAATTTCCTACAAAATTAATCCTTATCTGAACTGGAGGAGGGATATAGGTCTCCTGGATATCCATTAATCTTATGTGGTTAGATTTCTCAATCACACATGTGTAAGAGTAATGCATTTATTAATGCAGCCTTTGACATAGAAGTATATTTTTGTTTGTGAAAAAATAAAAAGAAATTTGAAAATAATTTACTATTGTCAATTGAATGGCTCCTTTTTTTTATGCTTTTCATAATGGAAGTGCTACATGAATGTGTGCCCTTCTAAATGAAATTAAGACATGCACTTCAAATTTGATCACTGGTTTGAGCCGTTCCCTTCATAGCCTTTTTATCACAATCGCAAATTTATATTCTATTTTTAAATTTAGGTTGTTGTTTTTTGAGCTGTACTTTCTAAATTTAGGTAATTTTTTTATTTTATGGTCTGTCTTCTTGAATTCGAGCCGTTCCATTCATAGTCGTTTTCTCACAATCGCAATCTCACACAGCCAATATGTGATGATTTTGAAACTATGCTCATGCAAAATTCTTCGAGGATAGTGTTTTCATTTGTAACGCAAATTTTGTTGGCTCTGTATCTTTGTTGGGAAACTATGGATACTATTTAGTTTTTTTGCACATTTGAAGCCACGCCTCTGTAGATCATGTGTTCGGACTGTATCTTTGTCGAGAGAGAGTTGGATGAATATATTAAGATCATGCGTTCGATCCACGCTCAACGCCCTTGTTACTTATAACTCTACCTCCAATCAAGCTTGAGGTAATTAGCCATTTTTGTCAATTCAAATTAGCTTAACATTCCATGCCTCTTCTTTTTCGATCTTTGTTTATAATTTTTTCATGAAACTATGGATATTGTTTATTTTGTTTGCATATTTGAAGCCACGCCTCTTCTTCGAGCCTTGCTTTAAAGTATGGCTTTTAAAAACATTTGACAACTATGGATAGCGTTTATCGACAATTTTCTTTGCACAATGTAATGTGTTGTTTACAAATATTTTGGAGAGCTATGGATATCGTTTATGGATATGTTGTTTATAAATTTTTTCTATAGCTATGTATATGGATATGTTGTTTATAAAAATTTTCCACAGTTATGGATATCATTTTTGGATAATTTTGTTTGCACATTTGAAATGTTGAACACTGGTTTATAATTATTTTTCACAACTATGGGAAGTACTTATTGATACTTTTCACATATTTATACCTTTCGTGTTTCATTATACATTTTTTCACGCATTGAAAAGTCTTAACACTTCTTCATCAAGATTCGTCCTCAATTACTATATTGGCCCAATCCTTTGGTCTTCTGGTTACCAAGATATCAATCATTGATACACGTAGCCCCGAACTTATGATGCAAAAAACATAGAAATTCCTGCAAACATTCACTTCTTTCCTGGTTTGTTAAATGATGGATTGGAAATGTTCCTTGGTTGGGTGATAAACTTTGATGTCTGATTTTTTTATCTATATTCTAATATGAAAATTGATTCAGCATAGATTCAACTTCTTTTTATTGGAATGGGAATTTTGTACTCATATTATATATTTTTGAAATTTTCAATTCAAAAGTAAATTCAACATTTTAAATTTTAGTTTTAAATATAAAAAATATTCTTAATATTTTTAAATATAGACATGTAGAAATATGAATATGTGGAAAATAGTTAAAGCTATTTTTTCTTTTTTTCCAAATAAAACAGGAAAATGTTGTCTCTCTTAAACTACACTACACTTCGATTACTCGATGTTCACTTTTGTTGTTCACCACCCTTAAAAATTTGATATTGAAAATCATAGGTGGCCACACATAATTTTAATCACCTTTATCATAAATTTGTTAGTGAAATTCCGGAAATAGTATTTGACTTAAACTATAAAACTAAATTAAATTTTACTAATTAAATTGTTGTGCTCATAATTACCTATTCATAGTGTAATTTTTTATACATATTATTTGTTATATTATCATGTATATATTGATATCTGAATTTTCTCAATAAGTATTATAAATAAAAAGAATGAAATGATATGCAATTTTATTTTATTTAAGCTTTTTGAGGACAAAGAGGAGGAGGAGGAGGAGGAGGCACAGGAGCAAGCGTAGGAGGCAGAGGAGAAGGTGGAGGCGAAGGTAAAGGAGGAAGAGAAGAGGAGAGGAGGAGGCATAGGAGAGGAGGAGGAGGAGGCAGAGGTGAAGGCATGGAGGGAGAGGAGAGGAGGAGGAGGAGGCAAAGGAGGACGATGAGGTGGAGGTGAAGGCATAGGCAGAGGAGGAGGTGGAGGAGGCAAAGGCAGAGACAGGTGCTAAGGTGGTAGGGGAGGACGAGGAGGAGATGGAAGCAGAGGAGGAGGAGCACGAGGAGGATGCATAAATGGTGAGGAGAAGGAGTAGTTGAAGGCATAGGCAGTGAGGGAGGAGGTAGCGGAGGAGGCGGGGCAAGAGGAGGAGGATGTGGTGGAGGAGGTGGAGAGGATGGGGCAGTAGGGAAGGGGTTGGCGACAATGGCAGAGGAGGAAGTGGAGGCAAAGGAGGTGGACGAGGAGGAGGAGAAGGAAGAGGAGGCGAAGGTGAAGACGGTGGTAGTGCTGGTTGTGGTAGATGAAGAGGAGGAGCATGTGGTGGTGATGGTGGTGGTGGAGGTGGTGGAGGAGGAGGAGGGGGTGAAATTGGTTAATGAGGAGGTGGAAGTGGTGGTGGAGGTGGAGTAGGAGGAGGAGGTGGAGGGGGTGGTGGCGGTGGATGAAGAGGAGGAGGAGGAGAAGGAAGATGAGGAGGTGGCATTGTTGGTGGAGGTTTAGGTGGTGGATGAGAAGGTGGAGGTGGTGTTGGTGTAGGAGGAGGTGGAGGTGGAGGATGAGGAGCAAGAGAAGGCAGAGGTTGAAGTCGTGGAGGAGGAGGAGAAGGATGAGGAGGAGGGCGTGGTGGTGGAGGAGGAGGTAGACGTGGAGATGGAGGAGGAGGAGGAGTAGGAAGTGGAGAAGGAGGAGGTGGTGGTGGAGGTGGAGAAGGAGGAGGTGGTGGAGGTGTAGAAGGAGGAGGAGGAGGGGGTGGAGGTGGAGGTGGATGTGCGAATGGAGTTGGAGGTGGTGGTGAAGTAGGAGGTGGTGGAGGTATATGTGGATGTGACATAGGAGGTGGTCGAGGTATAGGTGGATGTGGAGGAGGAGGAGGAGGTTGAGAAGGGTGTGGAGGAGGAGGTAGAGGTCAAAGTGGTGGTGGAGGAATAGTGGAGGTGGAGGAAGAGTAGAGGTGGAGGTTGAGGTGGAGGGGGAGGTGAAGGTTTACGTGGAGGTTTAGGTGGAGGAGGAGGAGGAGGATAGAGAGTAGGAGGAGGAGGTGGTCGAGGAGGTTGAGATGGAGGAGGAGAAGGACGAGGAGGAGGAGGAGGAGGAGGGAGGAGGGAGTGGAGGAAGAAGAGTTGTAGGCGGTGGTGAATAAGGAGGCAGAGGACAAGGACGAGGACAAGGGAGAGGTGGAGCGAAGGTGGAGGACAAGGAGGAGGAGATGGTGGAGGTGATGGTGGAAGAGGAGGTGGAGGAGGAGGTGGATGCAGAGGTGGTGTAGAAGGCGTAGGTAGAGGAGGTGGAGGAGGAGGTGGAAGAAGAGTAGGAGGTAGCAGAGGTGGTGGAGGTGGTAGAGGCAGAGCTGGTGGAGGTGGTAGAGGAAGAGCTGGTGGAGGAGGTGGATGTGCAGGTGGGGCAAGAGGAGGTGGTGGAGGAGGAGGAGTAGGTGGTGGTGGAGGAAGAGGAGGAGGAGGATGTGGTGGTTGAGGAGGTGGTGGTAGAGGTGAAGTTGGAGGAGGTGGTGGAAGATGAGGAGGCTAACGAAATATTCCCAGTTCTACCACAAGCTTGAGAAGGGTGAGGGGATATAATTTTACCCTTTTCAAACACTGAAAAATAAGAAGAAATGAAAAAAAAGTTATGCACAGGACCATTTGAATTTTACATATAATTACCTACCATAGAATATCCTAAGGAGATTGCAAGTTAAGGCTCACAGTGTTTCAAACCGATTCAGGCATCAACATATAATACTTATTGACAAAATATTATAATGGGTATTTAAGTATGAGGACCACAATACCTATAGAAGTTAGACTCAATTTCGTGAGAAGTGTTGGAGCATACCCAAGAAAAGGGAAAAATAGTAAAGAAGCACAGAATTGCAACAATTTTTGGCATCATCTATTGGACGAGACACCTTGTAGTAATTTCGACATGTCAAAGATGTATTCATTGAAATAAAAAAAATATATAATGATGGTAGTAAAAAAATGCAGGAACATCAACTATTCATTTCAACCAAAGTTAGCATATAAAATGGAAGTTCGACACACACATATAATGGAGGACGTTTGAGTGAACGCAACAAGAAAACAATAAGTGCTAGAGTTCAAATTGAATTCTAATTCACCTCGTGAAACTACCACAACAATTGTAGAATGAAAGGATTATCAAGATAAAACGTCACCTAAGGAGGCTGGTACTTAGGATGTCCCATATAAGAATACTATGTGAGAAGAT
The DNA here is from genome assembly GCA_000404065.3 of Pinus taeda. Classification (NCBI taxonomy): domain Eukaryota; kingdom Viridiplantae; phylum Streptophyta; class Pinopsida; order Pinales; family Pinaceae; genus Pinus; species Pinus taeda. The sequence continues at coordinate 12,346 of APFE030744653.1, forward strand.
ATATTAAATTAAATTCTAGAGAAAGTTAATCTACAAATAGATGTTACCTCAACCTCCCCTATAACTGACGAACAAGTTCCTCTAGTAGAGTCAAATACACCAAACACTTGAGCTCCATAAATAAAGAAAGGCTAAAAGAAACATCTAGTAAGAAACTCACCTAAGGCATGCTTGAGATAAATAAATATTTCAAGCCCTAGAAAATTCTGTGAGAGGATAGAAGAAAAAATTTAAAATAAGGATGTTGTATAGTAGAAAGATTTAGGAGAGGCAATGACAATAAAGGGATATTTGGTTAGAATGTTAGAACTAGGAAATAAAAAAAATTAATATAAACATTCCGAGAAGAATTGCAATCCAATAGTTTCTACAACAATTGGTGAATCACAGTGAGCAACTAACTCCTCATGTAAATAAATTTTAGGATAAAATGATAGTTCAAGGGAATTAAAAAATATCCACTATAATTCATAAGGCTCACCAATAATTTTCCCAAGAAAAAGAAGAGTTAGAAAAAACATTATATCACAGAGCCCAATGTTTTTATTATTTTCCAAATATATTTATCACCCACATGTGATCAGATATAAACTCAATAATTTATATTTTGAGAATCGTACTCCCGACAAGTAACTCAACCTTGAGAAAATTCTACCCATGAGAATTAGGTTTTATAGGAGAAAAATATTAATCCCAAATAAAAGACGAGAAAAGATAGTGTTTTAGAGAGGGGACGAGAGTAAAAGTAGAATATGCCAATGTTATTGATCATTTTCATGGAATCATTAATAAAGTTCAACTATATTTATTATTTTCATGGAATTGTTAATAAAGTGAAAGTATTAGAACATCAAATACTAGTTGATCACAAATTGTCAGGGTACATATCACTAGCTGACAAGGTACAATACTTGAGATATTTTAAATCATTTGATGCCCATGAAAGTATATTTGCATGGAAATGATCTATATTTGATCAAGATATTCAAGTGCTTGCACTAAATACTTATCAAACAACATTCCCTATGACTTCAACACCAGCACCTGCAATAGCACAATCATCTTAATCATGTTCACAATGACATAAATTCAATTTCATTGAGCCAAGCTTTTAGGATTTGGTCTCTCTTCTGAATAACAATATCACACTCAGGAATTTGAAATTGAATGTTCCAATTAGTCAGCGAGGGAAGGGAAAAGAAGAGGAATTAACATTTCAAATCTTGCAGATGTAATTCAAGAAGTTCTATTTGACCACGAAACTAGATCTTCGAATTAGCCAACCACCCTTCTGGACAAAATTTTATTTCATTATAAGGATTTACATTTTTTATTTTATGGTGTATCAAATTTTGTACAAATTTTGTAAGACTCCAAATCTTCTTGTCTTTGTCATAAAGAATGAATTAAGAGTAGGGAAGATGTTTAGGGGCTAGTTGGCTTAGTTGACCATCCCAAACAATTCTATAATTGATATTATAA
>APFE030744658.1:0-60123 GCA_000404065.3 Pinus taeda
ATCAGCAAGAAGAAGTGATCTGATATCCCTAACTATTGGTAGTAAAAGATACATCATAAACCAATAGTGATAGGGAGAAGGTAACTGGACCTAGTTAAACTAGTCGGAGCCACTACACCAAATGGAAAAGGAGCTGCTTTAAGGTCCGGACCGGGCGGTTATCCTCCAGTGTTGTTGCAGCGATTTTCGAGGCATCAACACTATCACAGTTGATCTTTCAAAGACAATGTTTTATGATGATCTACCTGATGATGAAGTTGAAACACCCAAGATTATCGAGGCACTTCAGTGCCAGCTGATGGTTATGTCAAGCCCTCGCACTCTTTGGGTTAGTCTCACTTCTGATCATGAAATTGTTCAATCACCCAAGGCTCCTCATCACTCATCTGTATGCATTGAATATCCACCTCACACATAGATCACACTTCCTCCACTCGAACGACATGATCCCATTACTCATGCATTACAGGAGTCTTACATTGCAAGCACTTGTTCGCAATGCAAGTTATACTTGTTTCTCTCATTTGCTTACATGTCATAGTCAAGAGTGTGCTTAGGCTTCAAAGTTGCATGTAGTGTCACACAACACCACGAAAAGTCCATGGACTGCCCGTCATGCACACGCACTCACTCATGTCCCGTGGGCACTTTGAAACATGAAGTGTGGTTGTATTCATTGTTATATCTTTCTTGCTTGTTGGTTCACACAACTCGGTTGCTCGCGGAACAAGCCTTCACCAACATGGGTCTACCCATGCATCGGTGGCTGCATTGGAAGTATCACTTCACTTGATCAAGCCCATGCACCATTAGTGCAGGAGTAGGAGTAGTGTTTGCTTTCAGTTGGTTATTTGCATTCTTGTTTCCTTATATGCTTTGTTTGCTTGTTTGTTTGCTTGCTTTTTCTCTTACATGTTTTTCTTTCACTTTCGCTTTTTCTTTTTCTTTACTTTGAGGCTTTTTAGTTCTCTTTTTTTGTTCATAGGATAGTTTTGCATGAAACCATGTATGACTCTTGAAACAAGCTGGGTAAAGTACAAAAGGGCTTGTACAACTATTACTACTTGGTTATCTATCATCTTGCCTCTGTGTGCTAAGATTGTTACTTTAGTCCATGATACGTTGAAGGAAAATACGTATTGTTCGAAGTGAACCTTCGGAAAAACACAATGCTTTCGCGGTAGCTAGTGTCACCTTCTCTAGTCAGTTGTTTTTGGGTTAACCCTTGTTAGCTCAGTCAAGTAGAGGAAGGTGAGGGGGAAAGCCTTAACAAGCATGTCAGAGATACAATAAACTACTTCTATGTTGGAACAACCTCCTCTGCTCTCAATAAGTCGATATCCCTCTTCCACCTCTGAAATGAATAAGTGCCATGCACAGTGAAAGTGAAAATGAAAAAAAAAAAATGTCAAAAATGAAAAATGAAAAATTATTAAGCCGAAAGAAGAGAAAGGCTTCCTGCGTAGGGAGGTGATGTAAGTAACTCAGCCGAGGTAGTGACCAGGCTCACTGGCAGCAGAGCCATGCTTGTGTTCCTATGTGACTCCACTGGGGTACTGTCTAGGCCTGCTGGCAGTGGAGCAACACCAGAGATGAAACTAAGACTCTGACGACTATATTGCTTGTGTACCTATATACCCCTCAACCCTAATCAAAAAAACTTTGTTGCCTTGGCTTGGAATGTGTCTCAATCGACCAAGGGCTTGGAAAATGCTACATCTTACAATCAAGTTAGTGAGTAACCAACATGCGTCAAGAACTGAACAATACCTCGAGAGGTGTTAGACTTGCTTTTCATGAACAAGGTCCATTTAGAGAGCTAGAGTTCTACTAGTGTGTCACCAAGTATTGTAGCAGCTATAAATCACCCTCCAAAATTTTACCTTTACCTGTTTTGGAGCCTCCCTACCAACCTTACATAACACTTTGTCTTTCTTCGTCAAGTACTCAAGCTCCAAGTGTTTTCCTCACACAAAGGCAGCTTTTCGATCACAGTTGATCCATTCCCCTCACAGGCTACTCACCCTGACATGGTCCAGCTACAAGCTGAGTAGCTTCCCCTTGAAAATTGCGCATTTCTAGAGGGAAACCACGCTTCCCTCCAAGAATTGTGCAATCCTATCTAATAGCCTACTGAGCTTCAGGATTGTGCAATCCTACCAGCCAACCCTCCCAGCAGGATTTGCTCAAAGTTTCCCAGTAGCAGGATGTTTAGCCCAAGATTTGCACAAATCTGGGCAGCAGTGAGCTACTTTACCCAGAAATTGTGCAAACCTCCTGGACCTTTAGCCCATCTCCTAGCCAAGAATGTGCATTTTTCCCAAGAAGTTGAGCACTTGCATGCATGGCCAGTCTAGTTGACTAGTTCCACCCAGGACCGAGGAAACTTGACTTCAATGCATGAATGACTTGATATTCCTGGAAGAGAAAGAGACAACATGCAAAGGGAATCCTATGATTCGGGGAGTTATTTTTAGCAGCAAGGGTTACATGCACTGTTGTTTTAGAAGTTTCCCTCTAAGTGTCGCTTATTCCTAGATTTGTGGTATGCACGTCATGAGACAAAACTTATTTATTTGATGCATCAGAGCTCATTCATTCACATTGATCTTGGAGCTCTAACATTCGACAACACATCCATGATACTTCAACACATCCGGATCAACTATTCACTCGTAGGTGGCGTCAACTTGTCCTTTTCAGCATTTCTGTCATTGTTAGTGTATTTTCTTGTGTTAGTGTTGTTTTCTTGATTTCTTTGAATTCCTACAGTCATTTACATGTATTCTAGCTTGTCTTAACTCTGTTTCAATTTTTGTTGCTATCTCACTGTTGTCGCATGCATGAAACTGTTTTGCACGAACATTTACCCAACCGATGAACTGCATCAGCCACATGCATGTTGATCTGTCTACTGAATCTTTCATTCATGTTTTCCATGCACTATCAATCACTTCTGCTATCACTTAGTGTCGCCATGCATTTTGTTGTCTTAGTTTCTTTTAGTTGCCTGTCAACAAGTCTAGCCAACCTTCGCCCTCGCTTTGCCTTCACGAAGGCTACATTATGCAATATAGGGAAGGAAGTTTCACCTTCCTCCATAGGAATGTGCATTCTTTCCTAACACTCGCCTCTAGGACTATTTTACACATTTCTAGAGGATAGTGGCTGCTTGTCCCAAGAAATTGCGCAAATTTGTCCCTAGGCAAATAGTACTTCCTAGATGGAATTGTTCATTGCACAATCCTAGCAGCCAGATGCCTGACTTGATTATGCATTGCACTGATCCATCAACCAGTCCTACCTCTGAGATAGCCTAGACTTCCTTTTACGTAGTTCTAGTAGCCAATCGCTCAACCTCCTAGTAAAATTTTTGCAATCTTGCTCATCAATTCCAGATTTGCTTTGTTTTCACTAACATATTCTTGCCATCCATGTTTCTTGTTTCCAGATATTTTAGGTGTTCATCTATCTCTATGGATTCCAGCAGAACATGATCTCAGGACATTGATGGTATTGCAGCAAGAGCAGCAACTGAGTAAGTGTCCTTTGGTTTTCCGATCTATGAAGATACGAAGCTATATCTAGACAGGGAAATCAAAATGAAGTGGTAAGAGGTGAATGAAACATTCATATGAACTTTTGGGGAATACCTCGAAGACCGTCAGGTTTACATGAATATTCATAAGTCCATCTTGTACCTGATTGCATGAGGATATCCCATGTTCCCATGCGCAGACATGATTCACTGGATCATCTCTCACAATGGCCCTGAGACAATGACCTTGAGCAGTGTCAGTGGGACAAAGCTTGCAAACTTGTGGGCATGCGATTATGACGAGATGTATCAGACGTTTGAGCCCATGACTATCATGAGCCCTCCATTCAGCTTGGCCAACATCAGAGTTCACTCCAGAGACATTATGAAGGATTCGGTAAAGGAGCAAACTCACTTCAAGATGACACCTAACAATATCTACAAGACTAAGATATTGAGAAAGGCATACTAATACTTGGTCATATTCGCATGTCGACTGAGTGGCCAAGAAAGCACTGAAACCTGTCATCAGAGTTGGGTGATTGAATTAGACCAACTGGCTAGAGAAGGAATACCATGCAACTGATCTGGCATACTGGCTCATCAGATCAAGGAACAAGTCACGAAGGCTTAACAATCACCCAAGGGTATACATGCAGATATTGATATGTCTTCTTACATTCTAGATGCAATTTGTGCTCAACATAAGTTCTCGAGCTTGGAGTGGGCATGGTCATTGGACAAGACTATTGTGAACACATATTTCAAGCTATTGTTTGAATGCAGCTTCAATGGAGTGATCATATGGTTATCCAAACATTTTTTCACCCTAGTATATAGGTTGATATTCAAACAGGATCCACCCTGCATGTTAGAGGAAGTGATGAAGGCATTGCTAGGCATCACAGATTGTTATTGTTAATTTTAGGCATGTTCTTGTTAGCCCTGCTATATAACATTGATTTTCTAAAGCTGGAGGCAAACTTAGTCCTTGGTCATGCTTGAAGAAGGCCTATAATGGTTGTCCTCACCTTCTCCTTTACCTCTCTCACCCTCCCTTCATCTCCATTTCCTGTTCTTTTTGGTTAAAAATCATATAAAACTCCCCTGCTCTTAAGCCCCGAGCGCTAAAACCCATACCCCATAAACCCACGCCCATACGACTACGCGCCTTCATAAACTCTTCACCACCGTAACCTTAGTCGTTTCTCTCCGCCTCCCCATCCAAGGGCTCCCCATCACATCTGATGGAAAATCCACACAATAGTTCCCCCCACCGTCTGATCATCTCCACCATGATCGGATGGCATCCACTCTCCCCGCACTCACAAGGTAACGACACGTTAACGCGCGATGGAGAGTGGTTTCCTCTCTCCTCCACCACCACGTATCACAGTATGAATGGGATCACGCACCACTTTCCTTTTATCGCCCAACGTCCTATGGCAGTGTAATAAATACCACTTACCGCTCGGTCGTCCGTCCTCGCCCTATAATGTCCGCGCATTTCCGCCACTCAAAAAACGTTGGATCTGCCCGCTTGAGATCCAACGGCCCACATTCATTCCACGCCCTCCTTCCCTGATAGTCCCCGCCAAGCCATCTTCGTCGTCTATTCTCCCGATCTAACAACCAATCTTGCTCCTTCGACCAACGCGTCCATTCGCCACGCTGTCAACATCCCTTGACTTTTCCGTGCACCCAAAGGACGAAGGTGACCGGTCTTCCAATACCATTTGCAGTTGCTCCTCAACCACCATATTTAACAAACAATATGGCCGAGGAAGAAAAGGATGGAGCACAAATAGATAGCTACATTTATCAGTTACAGGGCCTCATTGATACAAGCGCTCCAGCTGCCCGAGAGGACAGTAGAGCACAAGAAAAGATCAAATTCATCCACTAAAGCAAGCAAGCACACTCAGAAGCTCCATCAGGCAACCAAATGTGGTTGGTGGTCAATTATGCCTCTTCTATACCTAGAATGGCCAGGTTCCTTTGTAATGAAACTCTATATATACCTAGAAACAACATGTAATCAGGTTGATGGTTGATGTTTTGATGTAAGGTTCAACTTCTGCAGACTATAACTATTTTGACACCTGCATCATCTCATCTTCATTTTAAGCTAATACAAGCTTATTTTGCTGTTAATTGCTCACTTTCCATTTATATTCTCTTCTAAGTTGTGCCTGATATGTTGTATGCTTGAACTCTTGATGTTTTGCATCATAGTAGTTGTCATCCTAGCTCTGTGTTAAAACATTGCATGTATCATTGCATAATTTATTTAGGTTTCTTTTCATCTGGTGCTAGAGAGATGTCATCTTGTCTGTGCATTGGTAGATTAGATTTGCAGACTTGTTTACTGGTTGCATCCGGCCATCACATGGTCTTGTGCATCTACTGGTGTGGTCAGTATTCTCCATATTCACACAATCTTAAAATGTGAGTAGTTGTTGGTCTAAAGCCTTGTAGTCTGAGGGTGTTCACACATGTTTGGGGTTAAGTAAAGTAGAAGTGGTTATCTGGCTTGGACAAGCATTATCTCTTCCATTCATCCATTTGCAAGAACAAGTTGAATTTATATGTTCCTAGGCATCTCCGAGCTACAACCTAGGAGAGTTTCTTGGGGTGGTAACCTAATTGGTGCCATTGCCGGGGAGAGGAGATTGAAACTTAGCTTCCCTCGAAAAATGACACAGCTCCAGCTTTGATGATAGACGAAGTCTAGACACATTTCTGGTTGTAATCATCTATCTGGCGACTCTACTGGAGGACCAACCTAGTGGTGACTCCACATTACAATTCTGGCTCTGTTTGTGAGGCATACTTAGAGAAATCCTTAGAAATCACCAGCTGACTCAGTGCCTGACCCTGAGAAGATTGTTAGGCAAAGGAAAACATCATAGAAAGGAGCATCAGGATCAGGTAAGCCTAAAAAATCATATGTATCTCTGCAAGAGAAGATTATAGCTGAGAGTGTACAGTTTGAAGATATAGAGTCTAGCATTATTAGTGAAGAAATACCCTCAAAGATTCATAAAGCTCCTTTCCCATTCAGTTCCCCTTTGGATCTCAATCCAAAGAAAGTCTCCCATACAATCCATCATATCCCTTTGTCTTTGTCATCAATTTCACTGCTCCCTACCACTCAAACTGCCAGTATCCTTCCACCTACCCCAATCATGGTAGGCTAGCAAGCACCCACAAAGATGGAAAGAATCATAGTTGCTAGGTATGGAACCCTGGTCTTGCCTATTCTTTTGAATGCCATGCCTGCAGGAGAGTATGAAAAATACATGCCTAAGTTTACTGGTACAGAGGGAGTAACAGCTGAAGAACACCTTGAGTCTTTTTATAGTTATGCTGATAACCTAGATATCATTGAAGATAATGTGTGGATGAGAGTGTTTGTCCAGAGCCTCGATGGAGAGGCTAGAAAGTGGTTTAGAGAATTGACCCCTAGGTCCATAGCAGACATTGAAGCCTTAGATGATGTATTTTTGAGGCATTGGGGAGATAAGAAAGACTTGTTATATTACCATACAGAGTTTGGAAACCTCAAGAGGGAGAATGGGGAATCATTTCCTGATTTTAATAAAAGACTTAACTGTATGTATAATAAGATAGCAGCTGAAGTAAAGCATGCCCCCACCTCTGCCAAACTCACCTATGCCAATGCTTTTGACTCTAATTTCTGCCTACTTTTAAGAGAAAGAAGGTGTGCCACTCTAGTTGATATGTAGGATGAAGCATTAGAGGTGGAAATCTAATATCATGGCTGCAGAAAAGCTCAAAATTCATGCTGGTAGGAGGAGGTAGAGAGGTGAGGCTTCTTCTTCCTCTGCTTCATCTTCAGAACCTAAGTTAGACAAAATGACTAGAATGATAGAGTCATTGGCTGCTGAGATATCTAAGCTGAAGGTTGAATAGATCTCTAGAAAGGCTAGGCTTTCAAACACATTTGCTCCAAGAAATACAAATCCATTCAAGAGATCAAATGAACAATTGTACGTTATTCGTAGGGGTAAAGAAGTTTGTGAAGAACAAAAGGTTAAAGCTCCTTTTCAAAACATTTTCATGGAGGAGGAGCAGTCTGAAGAAGAGGATGAAATTCATTGCATGGAAGATAAAGGTAGTGCTACCTTTTTGACATTGGCTGCCTATGAAGAATCATTATTACAGGAATAGACCAGTAAAAAGTGGGACAGAGAAGCTGTTCTGCAGACTGATGAGCAGCAAAGATATAATCTTAGGTCAAGAAAAAACAATGTCAAGGAGAATCCTACCCAAAGAGCTATTGTCCCAAAGACGCAATAGAATATCATACGGAAAGGACCAGCAGCTAATCCAGTCATCCTCAAAGCACCAACTCAAGAGGTAAGAGGTCCTGATAATTCCCCTTCCCCTTTCAGCTTTGAATCAGAAGTCCAGAAGTTAAAAATATCTATACCTCTGATAAAACTTGTAAAGAGTGAAGTTTTTAGAAAACCTATCCTTGATGACGTCGAGCTAAAAGCCTCACAAGCCTCTCATGACTATGTAAATTTGCAAGATGATAAGCCTGCAGTTGTGCTTAGCCCAATGGCTGAACCTACTAATAATAGATCCCCATCATTCTATGTCTCCTTGACCATTCATGACAAAACCCTCCATAACTTCCTGCTAGACACAGGGGCCAGCCACAATCTGATGTCCAAAGTTGTCATGGAAGAGTTAGGCCTTGATGATTTATTCTCATTTGATTCAAGAAAGGTAAAATGCCTAGGATTAATCAAAGACTTGGCCATTACCCTAACTCAGCTGCCCATGAAGAGCATAATGATGGATATTGTGGTGGCATATGTCCCCCCTAAGTTCAGCATGCTGTTGTCCAGAGGATGCATTAAGAGACTAGGTGGGACATTACATAATGACTTATCCTATGCCACTATCCCAATTTTTGGAGGAGAGAGCAGGAGATTGTATAGAGAAGCACAACTGGCCTACATCATTAGTGATGAGAAGAATCCTTCTAATCATCCCATCTACGCTATGGATACCGATTTTGGAACATGTATTCTCCAAATTGAAGAATCCCAGAAGGCCTCATTACAACTCAAGAAACCAATAGGCCAGGTCGAGGGAGAGCAAGGAAGTCAGGTTTGGGAAATTTTCCTTAATGGAGCATGTTCAAGGAAGACTGCAGGAGTAGGAGTGGTGCTGATATCTCCAGCACAAGAAAAAACACGTCTATCTTTTAAGCTGGCTTTCCAAGTCACCAACAATATAGTAGAGTATGAGGCTCTGATATTTGGCCTTAACGCAGCTAAAGACAGAGAAATCAGAAGCATAAAGGTGTTCGAAGATGTTGATCTCATCGCTTAGCAAGTGAACAAAACGTTTCAACCAAATCACCCAAGGCTAAAAGCATATAGAGATGAGGTATGGAGACTTAAAGATTATTTTGATAGCTTTTGTATCTCATACATCCCTAGAGTCAAAAATCAGCTCGATGATTCCCTTGCCGTGTATGCTAGCATGTTTGTCCCTCCCATGCCTCCCATACTAGTTTATGAAGTTCAGATGAAATATAGACCATCCTTGGCTGATAATGTCCAGCATTGGAAAGTTTTTGAAGATGATGATGAGGTAAATAGGTTTCTACAAGTCATTGATGAATTCTCTAAAATGCAAATTGATCAAGAGAATGAAGCTTTGGGGGAAATTCCCCAGCCCCAGCTTAGAAACAAAATTGGAAAAGCCAGCATTGTCCAACTGCCCAGCAATCATATACCTAAAGGACTAATGCCTCTAGAGAAGTTGTTTGACCAAAATGATGTGCCTTATAAGGCTACCCAAAAAGAAGATCAATCTGCAGTCTATAAGCATAATATAGGGAGTCCAGATCATCCAAGATATATAAATTTGTCCACCCATCTATCTGCTACCTAAAGTTTTGAGTACTATAATTTAATGAAGCAATTTGCTGATGTTTTTGCCTGGGAATATAGTGACCTAAAAACGTATGACAAGAATATCATCTAGCATAAAATCTCCTTAGATAAATACACCATCCCTTTTAAGTAGAAGCTAAGGCTGATAAATCCATTACTCCTTCCTCTAATTGAAAAGGAAATCAAGAAGTTACTGGCTGCCAAAATCATAGTCCCTCTCAGATATTCAAAATGGGTAGCCAATTTGGTAGTGGTAAGGAAGAAAAGTGGAGAAATCAGGCTCTGTGTTGATTTCAGAAACTTAAACAAATGCTCTAAGAAAGACAATTATCCTCTACCCAAGATGGAGCATTTGCTGTAGAAGGTCTCAGGAGCCAAAGTAATGTATTTCCTGGATGGATTTTTAGGGTATAACTAGGTTGCTGTACATCCAGATGACCAAGCGAAGACTGCATTCACCACTCCTTGGGGAACTTTTATGTATTCCAGGATACCTTTTGGGCTAATGAATGCTGGAGCCACCTTTTAGAGAGCTATGGATATAGCATTTGTGGGAGAGAATGATAAATTTGTCCTTATCTACCTAGATGATATAATAGTGTACTCCAGCAGCCATCAAGACCATTTCCAGCATTTGAAGAAAGTGTTCCTGAAGTGCAGAAGGTTTGGGATTTCAGTCAATCATAAAAAGTCACAGTTTTCTTTAGAAGAAGGCAAGTTGTTAAGACATATTATTTCTACTGTAGGTGTTAGAATCAACCCAGAAAGAGTAAGAGAAATATAGACTTTGTGTGTCCCGAGATTGAAGAAGGATATCCAGTCCTTTCAGAGCAAAATAAATTTTGTAAGGAGGTTTATCCCAAATTTTACAGAACTTGTAAAACACATCACCTCCATGTTGAAAAAGGAGTCAGAAATCAAATGAACTGACGTAGTAAGAAGATCTTTTGAATCCATTAAGAAAGCTATTATGGAGGCCCCTACTTTAATTAGTCTAGATTACAGAAAGGAGTTCCATATATTTTGATTTGTCTCAGATGACACCCTTGCAGCAATTTTATTGCAGCCAGATGAGGAAGGTTCAGAGCATCCAGTGGCATTTTTCAGCAAAACATTAAGGGATGTTGAGTTGAAGTATGATATCATTGAAAAACAAGCATATTCTCTTATCAAGTCTTTGAAAACCTTTAGAATTTACATTCTACACTCCAAGATAATCGCATATGTACCATCTGCTTCAGTGAAAGATGTCATAACACAGCTAGATGCTAATGGAAGAAGGGTAAAATGGATTGCAAAGTTGATTGAATTCAACATAGAATTGAAACCCACCAAGCTGGTCAGAGGTCAGGGCCTTACTAGACTAATGACTGAAGAAAATTGTAGAATGTTGGACATAAATCTCATAAGCACAAATTCAGAGAATGGTCAGACAAAAGAAGCGACAGTTGAACTGAGGCAAAACCAGTTATTGTTATAAAATCTAGCTTCTTGTGAATGGTATCCTACAATAGTTCAATTCCTGCTAAAGCTAGAAATTCCTCCAGGCCTTAGTTCAAGCCAAGCCAGAACTATCAAGCTCAGGGCATCCAAATACTGCATTCATGAAAACCTGCTCTATTGGAGGGATCCCTCTGGAATTCTGCTGAGGTGTCTGGACAAAGAACAATCCATTGAAGTGATGCAACAGTTTCATTCCAGCTTATGTGGAGGACATCATTACTGAAAAACTACAGCTCACAAGATCCTCAAGGCTAGGTACCATTGGCCCGCCTTATTTTCTGATGTATTTTCATTTGTTAAATCTTGTGACAGGTGTCAAATATTTGAAGGGAAACAGTAATTGAAGTCCCTACCCTTAAAACCCATACATGCTAGTGGCCCTTTTCAACAGTGAGGTTTGGATTTCATTGGAGAAATCAATCCACATTCCAGTGCCCAGCACAGATGGATCTTAGTAGCCACATATTATTTCACTAAATGGATTGAAGCCATCCCTACCAGAAAGGCTAATCATCATGTGGTCATGAGGTAATTGACAGAGAATATCTTCACTAGATTTGGTTGTCTGCATAAATTAGTCATAGACAATGTAGCATCCTTCAAGGCAAAAGAGTTGGTGGACATGTGCGACTCAATGGGAATTAAGCTAGTTCATTCCACCTCATACTACCCTCAAGGCAATGGTCTGGAAGAATCTTCCAACAAAAGCCTGATAAGGATAATTAAAAAGTTGTTGGAAAACAACAAAAAAAAATGGGACTCCAAGCTCAAATATGCACTGTGGGCTGACAGAGTGACCACCAAGAAATCCACAGGGAATTATCCATTCAAGCTGGTATATGGCATTGAGGCTATATTCCAAATTCAGTTAACCCTCCTTGTGGAAAATTTCTTGCAAGAATAGCAGAATGAGGAGGAGGACATGGCAAAAATGATTACTCATTTAGCAGAGGTACATCAAATCAGAGAATAGTTGGTTGAAAAGTCTACATCACATCAAAAGAGGATCAAGGAAGATTTTGACAGGAGGAAAAAAATAGATAATTTTTAGGTTGGAGATTTGGTTCTTAAGTGGGATGCACTGAAAGAGAAGAAAGGCAACCATGGGAAGCTTGATGCTCTGTGGATTGGACCTTTTGTCATCACTCAGATCCAAGGGAACAATACTTTCATGCTGCAAAGCATGAAAGGAGAGATAGTTTTTGATGGCCCAATTAATGGGCATTCTCAAAAAATTTATGTTATTTAAGGTCTTTGTGCCTTAATGTTGTAAATATTTTATTTTATCAGTTTTAGTGTAGGCTCAATTAGACTCCATGCCCAATGGAACACTAGGAAACTTTGCTAATCTAGTTTTTGTAGGAAAGGCAATGGTCTGCAGTTCTTGAGACCTCACAGGGAGGATCTCATCCCCAGAACGAGCCAGTGTTAGCCTTGCTATATAACATTGATTTTCTAAAGCTAGAGGAAAACTTGGTTCTTGGTCGTGCTTGAAGAAGGCCTATAATGGTTGTCCTCACCTTCTCCTTTACCTCTCTCACCCTCCCTTCACCTCCATTTCCCGTGCTTTTTGGTTAAAAATCATATAAAACTCCCCTGCTCTTAAGCCCCGAGTGCTAAAACCCATACCCCATAAACCCGTGCCCATACGACTACGTGCCTTCACAAACTCTTCACCACTATAACCTCAGTCGTTGATCTCCACCTCCCCATACAACGACTCCTTGTCACATCCGATGGAAAATCTGTATGATAGTTCCCTCCGCTGTTCGATCATCTCCGCCACGATCGGACGGTGTTTGCTCTCCCCGTGCTCACAAAGTAATAGCATGTTAACGTGTGATGGAGAGTGATTTCCTCTCTCCTCCGCTGCCACACATCACACTATGAATGGGATTGCGCACCATTGTCCTTTTACCACCCAACGTCTAATGGCAGTGCGATCAATACCACTTACCACCCGGTCCTCCGTCCGTGTGTTTCCACTGCAATCGTTGGATCTGCCCACTTGAGATCAAATGGCCCATGTTCATTCTACCCCCACTTTTCCTAATAGCCCTCGCCAAGCCATCTCTGCTATCTATTCCCCCAATCCGAAGGCAAATCTTGCTCCTTCGACCAACGCATCCATTCGCCACGCCGTCCACGTCCCTTGACTGTTCCGTGCACCCGAAGGACGAAGGTGACTAGTCTTCCAGTACCATTTGCAATTTCTCCTCAACCACCATATTTAACAAATAGTATGGCCGAGGAAGAAAAGGATGGAGCACGAACAGATAGCTGCATTTAACAGTTACGGGGCCTCATTCATACAAGCACTCCATCTGCTCAAGAGGACAGCAGAGCATAGGAAAAGATAAGATTCATCCACTAAAGCAAGCAAACGCACTCAAAAGCTCCATTAGGCAACTAAATGCGGTTGGTGGTCAATTATGACTCCTCCATACCTAGAATGGCCAAGTGCCTTTATAATGAAACTCTATATGTACCCAGAAACAAGATGTAATCAGGGTTGATGGTTGATGTTTTGATGTAAGGTTCAACTTCTGGAGACTGTAGCTATTTTGATACCTGCAACATCTCGCCTTCATTTTCAGCTAATACAAGCTTCTTTTTTTGTTAATTTCTCACTTTCCATTTATATTCTCTTCTAAGCTATTCCTGATATGTTGTATGCTTGAACTCTTGATGTTTTGCATCAGAGTAGTTGTCATCCTAGCTTTGTGTTAAAATCTTGCATGTATCATTGCATAAGTTATTTAGGTTTCTCTTCATCTGGTGCCAAAGAGCTGTCATCTTGTTTCTCCATTGGTAGATTAGATTTGCATACTTCTTTACTAGTTGCAACTGGCCATCCCATGGTCTTGTGCATCTGCTGGTGTGGTCAGTATTCTCCATATTCACCCAATCTTAAACTGTGAGTAGTTGGTCGCCTAAAGCCTTGTAGTCTGAGGGTGTTCACGCATGTCTGGGGTTAAGAAAAGTAGAAGTGGTTATCTAGCTTGGACAAGCATTATCTCTTACATTCATCCATTTGCAACAACAAGTTGAAATTTATATGTTCTTAGGCATCTACGATCTACAACCTAGAAGAATTTCTTAGGGTGATAACAGTTCTATGCTAGAGTAATTTATTTTAATTTTCCAATATATTTTCAAGATTAGCAATCACATCAGCATTAAAGTAAACTGCAGATAGAACATAAGTATAAATTGCAGAAGACTTGCCAAGACAAGAGGACACAAGATTTGGCACTAGCCAGGGACAAACCCCACAATGTGTGGGGAAACCCTTGATCAATTCTTATTTTATGTTCTTCAAAGTTCAGCAGAGAAAGAGAGAGAGAGAGATGGTATATTTACAATAGAAGTCAACACTTTGACTTATCTAGATCTATCATAGATCATTTCGTATAATGATGAGATCTATTGAAGACATTCTGCTTCAACTGGTTCTCCAAGGTGATGGATTCACCTATCGTAATGCTGCATCTAGGTCCACTTGCTACAACACTATGTATGACACCATGTTGCACTAATCAAGATTATCATCATGCTACCCATGTCCATGATCTTATCATTTTTCTCTTCATGTTCATGATCTTATAATGCTGCCCATACTAATATGCATCATCATCATGTTGTTGTCCTATGCAACCCATGATCTCTTACATCATTCTGTTGTCCAATGCTCATATCATCATGTTGCCTTTACTATCCTTCTATATATCAGCCTTAGCTTCTTGCTATGGCTTGCAGCCTAGCAAAGCAGCTAGGCTATCCTCCACGCAGTCCCATTATTTTCTTATCACTGTCTATATGACCAGCTTTCTTCATAACCATGATAAACTGCAGTTATGACTGATGTAGATTATATATTATATGACTGCTCTCATAATATATATGACCGTTCCATACATCATGAAGCGTATATACATATGACTATGTCTAGGTGACTGTGTTCCATACAACGTATGATGACTGCGTTCCATACATTGTTGCATCCCACGATTGTTGCGTCCATATATCATATGACCTGCGTAGTATATCACCATGACTGCCAGCGTATTGATTTTCCAGTGTTTCAATATATTGCATATGACCTGGGTGGTATGACTTCCTAGCGTATTGACTATGCAACGTTTCAATATATTGCATATGACCTGTGTGGTATAATTCCCAGCGTATTCATTGTTCAACGTTTCTAGTGTATACATGTATGTGGATTCCATAAATGAAACCCGAGTTTTGTTCCTCTAAGCTATGGGCTTCATATATATTAGCTGCGGCTAACAACATTCCATAATGTTCTTCCATTATAGCGTATAACTATATGTGGATTTCAGAGAGCGTATTATATATGACTGCATGTTCTTCCATTGATACTGTGTAAGGCCTCCTTGCTGTGTTAGGGTTTCTTTCCTGAACAGCGTATATTTCCCAACGTATATATGTGCCCAGTGTATATATTTTGTATGAGCCTTGCTTCGTATTCATTTATGCGGATATTATATATCTCTATTGTTGTGAATAGATCTCGATGCTAGGACTGCATTTAGATGTATTAACCAATGTATGTCTATTGTTTTCCAGCATGTAAATGTCTTCCTTTACTGTGGCTAAGTGTCTCCAATTCCAGCGTGTAAATTAGGGCATCCTTCATTAGTGTCTATCCTTCTCCAAAAACCCAAGATATTGAGAGGAGAGCCCATGAAGAATGTGTATTATCCAAATGACGTCAAGTCCTCTTCAATTTATACTAAAATGTAGGTGATGAATAGGCATGTCTTTTGGGCTTCTGAGCCTACTCAAGTTGCTAGTCGGCTAGATGATAAATCCATAATCAAAATAAATTCATATCTCCATAAATACTTATTGAAATCGGATGATCTTTGGATCAATCCTACACCTCTTGATGAGAGGGATCCAATAAAAATATCAGCTACCATAATAAGGCTGTCCCACATGGAGTTTGGCCCTAGTTGCCAATTTTAGCACTCCCTCTCATCTAGGGAGAACTCCATCCACTGATCCATATGTCCGACTATATTATCTCTGCCATCAATTCCCTGCATTGCTCTGCCCAACTTTGCTTAGCTCTACTAGCTTTGTTGACTCTGCTCTGCTCTGCTAGCTCTGTTGGCCCTGCTCTGCTCTACTTAGCTCTATTAGCTCTGCTGGCTCTGCTCTACTCAGCTCAGCTTTGCTGGATCTACTGGCTCTGCTCTGCTCTGCTTAGCTCTACTAGCTTAGCTCTGCTCTACTCATCTCTACTGGCTCTACTGGCTCAACTCTGCTCTACTCAGGATTGCTGACTCAACTCTACTTTCCTAAGCTTTACTATGTTGAACTATGAAGAAGAAGAATTGATCGAGAATGTCTTATACCATTCTCCACTGACCTCAAGTTAGTCTCAAAGTGCGTACCACTTGTCCCAGACCAGTCTCAACTGAACCAAAGTCAGTACCATAGAGGGTACCACTCCTACCACTAGTCCCAGACCAGTATCATAGGCTCGAAGAGTGTACCACTGATTCCAAACTAGTCTCAACTGACCTGAAGTCAGCATTGTAGCATGTACCACTCTCACTAGTCCTAGACCAGTCTTGCACTGACACGAATGTCAGTCTCAGAGTATGTACCACTAGTCCCATACCAGTATCATTGATCCCAAATCAATGAAGGTCATCCTAGCGTAGGGAGTACAGTAGATACGACGATGCGTCCATCAGTACTACTATGGTCCCTATCTTCATTTCCCTACTAATTAATTAGATAAGAGGTACTTCCCGTGAGTCACAGAATGCATAGGTAGGATGCCTTGACAGGAGAACTTAATCAATCCCTTTCTCATAGGAGAACTAATCATCCTACTACATTTTTCATGGAGAACTCTTCATCCAGACCTCACAGGAGAACTAATCATCCTGCTACATAGGAGAGCGAATCATCATGTTCCACAAGAGAGTGAATCATCTTCCCACAAGAGAGCAAGTCATCTTGTCCCAGTGCACACCACCAGGAGTGGGTGAGTCACCATGTGGTCGTATGTTGCTCCAGTAAGAACCACAAGCCCTTGAGATCCTAGATCTCAATGTATGAAACATGCAGGACCCTTTTACAAGGGTCTCTTGACGACTCCATGTCATTTAGGAAAATCACAGATTTAATCTTCCCCCCCAGGACTTTAGCAACTTGTACATCATCTCAGTGTAATGGAGCCTCCTTGCTCATCGACTTAACATATCCTAGATAAGGTTGTATCTGATGTCTATCTGCTAGAGCAATTATTGAATATGGGATTCCTCAATAATTGAATCCCTCCTCTGGTTGTTACAGAGAATCACAGTGGTATTCATCATGTGTACAAACAGCTCACTGAAGAGCTTTCCCCAACCAAGTAGCTTCATATGAGATCATACTCGTAGATATGTATATGGTCTTGGTGTTGCTTATAACAACAAACTTCTGCTTCCTACTCATCCATGATATCGAAGTAGAATCCAAAGAGAAATAGCACTGAGAAGTGCTCCAGTGATCTTTCACACTGCTTGCCTAATCAACATTCAAATAATCATGCAGTTTCATATTTTCCGTAGTTTATCTCAATCCATGGGAGATTGTGCCCTCAAGACATCTTAGAATATTCTTGGCACCAATCTAGTGAAGCTCAACCAAATATGAGCTCCCCGTGCTAACTGCAAAACATATGTCCGGAATCCAATTCCCTCTTACTTCTAGAAATGAAAGGATCTGCACCCGTCAAAAATAGTTCATCTGCATAAGGTGCCAGTATGAGAGGTCTATCATCCACAACCTTTGGATAATGGTTTGGATTGGTTTCACTCCGTAGTGAATCTTAGCTTCATCAAATAGCTATCGGTCCTCTCATACTACGCCTTGGGGGTTTTTCTTCAAGCCATAGAGGGATTTCTTCCACCTGTATACATGAGATTCTTATTCATGAATCTCAAACTCTATGGGTTGTTTCAAACCTATGGACCTACTACATGAGGGGAATGGTTCCCTTGTAAGATTTTCCTTCGATACATCTCAAACATGTACTTTCATGCTCTTTTGAATTCAGGTTTCCCTATCACCATCTAACACACATACCTCCGGTGCTATGTGTAAATGGACATGGTCCCCAGTGGACTTCCTGTAACTTAATACAACCCTGAAGTCAAAAGCATCTTTGAAAATTCTATTTTCAAACATGTACCTTTCCATTGACGAATGCCACCTTAAAAACTTTGACTTCCATTCCTAGGGTTCCTTGCTTTCTTGAAGAGCCGGCCATGTCTTTGATGACCTGCATCTCTGCCATTTGGACACTCCCTCACATAAGGGCCAAAATTTATCATCAAGACATCTACCTTTCCCTCTACCCTTAGATCCAAACTTCCCAGTTAAGTGATCGTTAGGTAGGCCATCAAAAACTTCCGCTACATCATTCTGATAACATTCTCTGCTTCAGCTTCACTCTAGGTGAATTATGAGGAACCCATTGATCCTTCTGTCTTGTCCCAACTGTCTTCGGTGATTGCTCTTTCACTCTTGCTTGGGCATTGTCTTCACCTCAGCTCTGATACCATGTTAATTTGAGGCATGTTCTATGTTAGAGTAATTTATTTTAATTTTCCAATATCTTTCCAAGATTAGCAAGCACATCAGCATTAAAGTGAACTGCAGATAGAACATAAGTATAAATCACAGAATACATGCCAAGACAAGAGGACACAAGATGTGGCGCTAGCCAGGGATAAACCCCCCAATGTGTGGGGAAATCCTTGATGAATTCTTCTTTTATGTTTTTCAAAGTTCAGCAGAGAAAGAGAGAGAGAGAGATAATATATTCAACAGAAGTCAAAACTTTGACTTATCTAGATCTAGCATAGATCATTTCGTATAATGATGAGATCAATTTAAGACATTCTACTTCAACTGATTCTCCAAGGTGACGGCTTCACCTATCGTAGTGTTGCATCTAGGTCCACTTGCAGCAACACTACATATGACACCATGTTGCACTAATCATGATTATCGTCATGCTACCCATGTCCATGATCTTATCATGCTGCTCTTCATGTTCATGATCTTATAATGTTGCCCATACTAGTATGCATCATCATCATGCTGCTATCCTATGTAGCCCATGATCTCCTACATCATTCTGATATCCCATGCCCATACCATCATGCTACCTTTACTATCCTTCTGTATATTAGCCTTAGCTGCTTGCTATGGCTTGTAGCCTAGCAAAGTAGCTAGGCTATCCTTCACGCACTCCCATTATTTTCTTATCAGAGTCTATATGACCAGCATTCTTCATAACCACACTGGACTATAGTTATGACTGAAGTAGATTATATATTATATGACTACTCTCATAATATATATGACCGTTCCATACATCATGAAGCGTATATACATATAATTGTTTCTAGGTGACTGTGTTCCATACAACGTATGATGACTACGTCCCATACATCATTTCATCCCATGATTGTTGCATCCATATATCATATGACCTGCGTGGTATATCACCATGGCTGCCCAACATATTGACTATCAAGCGTTTCAATATATTGCATATGACCTGGGTGTTATGGCTACCCAGCGTATTGACTATCTAACGTTTCAATATATTGCATATGACGTACGTGGTATGACTTCCCAGCATATTGACTGTCCAACGTTTTTAGCATATACCTATACGTGGATTCCAGAAATGAAACCGGAGTTCTGTTCCTCTAACCTGTGGGTATCATATATATTAGGTATGGCTAATAGCGTTCCATAATGTCCTTCCATTATAGCATATAACTGTACGTGGATTTTGGAGAGTGTATTATATATGATTGTATGTTCTTCCATTGACACTGTGTAAGGTCTCCTTGCTATGCTAGGGTTTCTTTCCTGAACAATGTATATTTCCCAGCGTATATATGTGTCCAGCATATATATTTTGTATGAGCCTTGCTTCGTATTCATTTACGAGGATACTATATATTTCTATTGCTGTGAACAGTTCTCCAGGCTAGGACTGCGTTTATATGTATTAACCAACGTATATCTATTGTTTGCCAGCATGTAAATGTCTTCCTTTACTGTGGCTAAGTGTCTTCAATTCTAGCGTGTAAATTAGGGCATCATCTTAGGGCATCCTTCATTAGTGTCTCTCCTTCTCCAAAAACCTAAGACGTGGAGAGGAGAGCCCATGAAGAATGTGTATTATCCAAATCACCTCAAGTCCTCTTCAATTTATACTAAAACGTAGGTGATGAATAGGCATGTCTTTTGGGCTTTTGAGCCTACTCAAGTTGCTATTTGGCTAGATGATAAATCCATAATCAAAATAAATTCATATCTACATAAATACTTATCGTAATCAGATGTTCTCCAGATCAATCCTACACCTCTCGATGATAGGGATCAAATACAAATATCAACTGCCATAAATAGGCTGTCCCACATGGAATTTGGCCCTAGTTGCCAATTTTAAAAGTTATACTTCCTTGCCTGGCACATTCATCTGAGTGTTCAGTGTGGATAAGTCTCTGCATGTTTTGCCAAATTTCACCTTGGAAGTTATTTTCATGCACAAAGTAACGTACGACATTTTGGGAGGATTGACAAATTGAGTGCAGCAGAAGAAGAAGGAACCTTGGCCCACTCTTCCATTACTAATTAGGTTATATGAGATCCGTAGTATCAAGCAAGCGGATGTTGAAGCAGAATAGATGAGAAAGTATCCTTTCGACCTTGAAGTATCAACCCATATTATGCACATTGCCTTCTAAAGGATCACTACGTGAGAGTTCTGTTCAACTCGATCCATGGGGCATGTCATTGGGCCGAGGAGGAGTCATGGAGGTACTGCTACAATTCCTCCAGACCCAATGAACAAGTCGGCTTTGCCGTAGAGTGGTTAGCAAAGCAGCATGAAGTAGCATCATGGATAACACCAACAGTAGAAACAATAGCAAAAACAATAGAGCCAAGCATACCTGTGCATGACAAATGGAAGAGGAAGATTGTCGATCGCATGGAGGAGGAGAAAAGCTACAAGTTTTGAGTTGAACAAGCAGCTATGGCTATTCAGGCGAAGATGCAGCAACGCGACAAGAGAATCATGCAAAGGCAGACAGATAAGAAGAGAATGTAAGAAGTAGAGAAGGAGTTTCATGAGCTGAGGGAGCAACTCTAGAAAGAACAAGAGTTGCGCCAAGAGAAGGAAGCATAGCAGCAATAAATTTAGTAGGGGGTGCAGCACGTGTAGATAGACAAAGCAATGTCCATACAAGTAGTTGATTAATCTGAATAGCTAGCATTAGGAAAATAGCGTGAACCATTGCAAGGGCAAGACTTTTCTCATGAGATAGAAGAGGTTCTTGAACAGTTGGATGCAGACATGGAGCAGCAGGAGTTGGAACAGGATACCGACCTCATGCTCCATCACAAAGAGGTCGACTCACCCACTTCATTGCATCCTAATGATGAGAAAGTCTCAAATGACAATGAGGGCACTGATATCCTTGGTGGTCAGCTGGAAGCAGAGATGCAAAACATCTCCTTTGACGAATCCCATCACAGAGTTGTGTAGTCTTAGAGAGTACGGACTCTGGAGGACCAAACATCCCCTACGCAACTTGAAGAACAAGTGATTGTGACTGATGTACAAAAGTATCCAACTACTTTGGCCAATGCAACTAGAGTGTATATTGAAGCCGCTAGCTCAAGTTTTCATTTCCTCATAGCTGAGAATGAGCGAATGACGAAGGAACTACATGTGGCCAAGCGAGGAGGATACTTGGTGACAATGTCCACTTGAGCTAAACTGAAGAAGGCAATACTAGATGAAGTATTGTCCTTAGATACAGTTATGTGAGCATTCTACTCCAAGGTTGGAATCATGCACCAAGCAGTCATCCATCTCCACGAATGGCAGCAGCGATGTGTGAGGAGAGAACGCATATTGAAGAACATACATGCTGCTATTGATAACATGCAAGCATGGATGATGAAGTACAAGGGAGCCCCACTTCATTTGTGAAAGATGATGAAGGCCAATGTGGTCGAGCTACATCCACTTATCTGCAGTGAGATCTGGAACTATGAAGACCTACCGCAACTCATCACTAGCATACAGGCTTCCCATGCACGAGTATTCAAAACATGGATGTTATAGTGCACACTCATGCGATCCCATCACTTGGTACTCTCACCTAGGTAAGGACAAAGAAGGAGGTCCAACAAGAGCTTGACTCATACTTTGATGCTTTCATGCGCACCGCCACCTCCCTAGAATTTCCTATCAGTGTAGACATCATGTGAAAGTACATTGCTGGTCCAACCATAATGAAGACAATGATGTGAATGCTCACAAAAAAGTTGGAAAGAGGAGCCTGAGCAATGTACTTAGATGCTATGGAGGGAAGGTTCAAGTTTCAGATGGATGTCACAGCAAAACACACCGAAACTATCAAGGACTACCATCCTTGGCATCAATATGTCACTGTTGATTAGGATGAGGATGTCCAGCAATTGGACTTCTATGGTTGTCTAGGTTCGAATGATGTCTATTTTGGCTTTTCCAAGCCATTTTTCACATAGGTACATGTGCATTGTAATGTTTAGTCATGTCAAGTGTAAGTCAAGTCTCAATAGTGGATGTAACAGTCATAGAGTAGGTGAAGAGTCATGAGGGTAGTTAAATGGTCACAAAGGGGAATGTCAAGGGTCACCCCACCCTTTGTTATAAATAGTCCCTAATAGTTCATTGTATAGGTTTTTGGTCATCCAAGCGTCTATTAAGACTACCTTGAAGAAAACTTGGACAATATTATAACGCACTCTGGCTTCTCCACTATATAGAGCTAGTACATCTCTTTGGAGGAGCAGGTGGACGTGGCTTTAACATTTCATTGTTGGGGCTAGTAGGTTTACATGGTGTATTATATGATTGTGACTTACATTTCTTTATATAATAAGAGCCAACACATTTTCATGCATATGTTGTTATTGTAATTGGACTGCTATGGTTTCCTTAATGATATATGTTGTTTAACTTATGTACTTGTGTATGAACTGATTTGTATGCAATTATATGAATCTTGTTGTTAATGTGTTGCATATGTTCTTAATGTTTTCACCGTCTGTGTTGACTGCTCTACCGGACATCAGACAAACCATTCACATGAACCTTGTTGTGACAACCATCACACTCATGTTAGACTGATCCATGAGTGTTGTAAATGTTATCTTAGCTTGTATGATGTGACTGCCGCATCCAAGTGGACTACTCCACCAGAAGTTGTGCATGTCCTTTTGTGTTGTGTGTTCCCAGTCGCGTTGGGACTGATCCCTTTCAACCTGGAACTCACCTTCACCTTCTTCTCCCTTCAAAGTGTTAGAACCTCTCATACACCTTCCTTGAATCACTACATCAGTCACACCCTAGCTACTGATAGAGTTATCTTAGTTGCCTCTGTGCAACATCACGGACAAGGAATTACCTTACGACCCACTAGTGGGACTCCTACACCAAACGATCTGAGGTCTAATTGGGACTTCTTATTGGGGAGATCCCTTGACATGTTGGCTGGTCCAACACTGTGAACAGGATCCAACTTGTCTTCTTAATATAGCTATAATCACATACATTTATCATTATCGTAATCAGAACCCATGTCTCCCCTAGAATCCCCCTTTTTGTCACATGTTTTCTCGCTCTAGGAGGGAATTGTACCAATTTTATTTGTTTTTATCAGTGATAACATTGTTTAGCGACCCTCCTTTAGAGCATTAAAGATGAATCACCATTATGTCCCATGTAGTCTATTCAAAGATACCCTAATTCCTATTATAGTATGTTAGCCGTATTATGAGTAGCACCTATCTTTTATTGCTAATATTTTACTTCCATATGTCCATTTGGTTTACTAATGTATCTTTAAAAATAAATTTTCTTAGTAATTGACTATTCCCCATGGAATGTTTTTATTCTTCTCCAATTCAACAATGCATGTTATGTAATGATAAGGAAAACCATAAGCCCACCGATCAAACAATCATTCCAACTTTGGTGTCTATCTATGTCAGCCATATTATATTATTTACCTCATGCCTTTGTTGAGGACTCATCATTGCCTCAACTTTCGTAGGCATTCATTTATTTATTTTAGAACATTTATTCTAGGGAATTGGCATTATAGGGTGTTGTACCTTGGATCCATTTCCCTCCTTGTTGGGTGCCTTAGATCAAGTAGATGGAGACCTCAATGTTCTCTAAATTGGTTTTTTTTCTCATGTGCTTGAGTTCAGCTCATTATTGCATAGACGATAAGTATACACTTGATGGTCTAGTGCTTTAGGAGATTGTACCATCATTCACTACACAGGTTTAAATTTCTCCTAAACCTCAAGAGGAGGATTCCCTTCAAGTATTCCCATGCATACCTATCCTTCAATAGTTCATGGTCAGACCTCAGATGTAGTTCAGTAGATTTGATTGGTTCAATTTCCAAAATTCTCTAGCTCACCACATGATCCTCGTTTTAGTTGGATTATTCAAATCGTTAGAGCCACATCCTATTCAATATGGCTTCTCAGGTTGTTACCACTCCCCTGCCATCAACATGGGGGAATTTTGTCCTATGTACCCATATTTGTAGCAGTTGTTATGTTAATCTTATATTTTTTGTTCTAGGAACATGTATATGAGAATATTTATTTCACTATACCACTTTATGGCCCATTTATGCTAACCAATTGATGTACTATATATTATTTTTTTGATACCCACTTTTATGGGCACATAATTATTCTTTTTTCAATCTCAATAGGGATGGGTATGCATCACCATTTTCCTTGAGACCATGTACGCCCACCTATGAGACTCTTGTTTGATAAGTGGTAACCACCTCCACTAGTGATTTGAATCCTTGTAGCAATGTATGTCCCTCCCTCCCTCTCCCTTTCTCTATGACCTCCTCATGTGTATGGTGAAATAAAACTACAATGTATTTCAATTGTATGATGTGCTCCAAATACTCATACACTGGGGCCAATCTATTATCACAAAAAAAATTTTATCACCAAGCCAAAATCATTAGTGGATTAAAATATGCTATGATGTTATTAGTTTTGCACATTAAAACCCACACTCACCTAAGGAAATAACCTCAGGAACCATTTTTCCTAAGTTATTTCCATTAATTTACCCATTTACATGAGAATAACCCCTAAATTCATAATTTTATGTCATCCTCAACATATTATCCATTTATGTGAAAATATTTTAGTTATTTTCACTAATTTCATTCATTTGAAAAGAACTAATTTAATGAATCCTTTATTTATTTATTGTTTTCATTAGCTAACTTAATAAATCATTATTTTTTAGTTAGTTATTGAAATAAATATTATTCATGATTATTTTTTTTACTTTTCCTCTCACAAATAATAATTAAATACCAAATTATTTAGATCTAAGTTTGGTCCAGCAAATAATTTTTAATATTTTACCTCATCAAATCTAGCTAGCATTTTACTATAAGTACGGTGGTTTTCCTCCCCATTTACGACAAGGTATTTTGATTTCAAAACTTATGATTCAAAGCGATTTGAGTTTTTTGCACTAGTAAGCTCAATTTTTTTTTTCTCTTTACTTTTCTTTCCCTTTGGAAATGGAAACAATTGCTTGCAGATAGGATTGATAATGATCCGTCCAAAGGAGGAGGCCTCTAAAACCATAAATGACATCTTTTATTAATAAATCTCATCTGTATTTCAGTAACT
Source organism: Pinus taeda (assembly GCA_000404065.3). Classification (NCBI taxonomy): domain Eukaryota; kingdom Viridiplantae; phylum Streptophyta; class Pinopsida; order Pinales; family Pinaceae; genus Pinus; species Pinus taeda. The sequence continues at coordinate 25,783 of APFE030744658.1, forward strand.
AGAGTTCTATTGTTTGTTTTATGTGTTATTCTAACATTTTTATTTAGTACTTTTCATGAGAATCCTAGTAACATACAAGGAAACGTTTAGGGGCTAATATTCAAAGATGAACTAATTTGCCATGATTTTCCAAAAAAAAAAGAATTCACCAATTCCCATATTTTCTAAATATGATTCACCCAAATTTTATACTATACATTATTTTACCTTAAAAATCACCAAAATTTTATATATACTAGTACAAAACAATAATAAATTTAGGTATTTTTCTAATAATATCATCAAACATTGTACCAATTGCATATTAGGGAGTAGTAAGATTCACAAAAGTTTCTAAACTTTAAGATAAAATTCCATCCTTAAAATCTTTCCTTGTAACATGCGCATATTGATGAATAGTTAATAAAACTCTACTTTTTAATCTATAAGTCATCAAATTTCAACATTGGGATATTTGCAACCCATAATTTAGATCACTTTGCTAACCCTTGCCACTATAAGACACCAACATGTGTGTTCCATCATGTCATCAAAAAACCAAAGAAACCAAAATTTTTTAGAAAAACATAATTCCAATTGACAAATAGCTTCTTCAAATCATTCACTAAGGGATCCCTTGCACCCATCATTTCCATGGTAGGAATGACATATGAGACGATATTTTTTCATAACCTTTTGAGGGCTATTTTATTGGCTTCATCTCTCGATCCCCTCACATTAATATATAATATATTCATGAGATAAACTTATATCGAATTTTCTCTACTCCAAGAACCCCTAATAATAATTGTTGTCTTCCTTGTTTAACTTCCTTAACTACTTGTTGTTAAGCATGTGTCAGGGAATGCTTTCATCTTGCATTAACATCACACTAGCCTTTATGTTTTTTTAAAACGATGCCTCCTAATAGGGTACCACTTTGAGATTGAGAAAGAGATCGTGAATTAAAACTATTCATAAGGGATAGGGACTTGATCCTATGATAATCATAGAGGAAGTCTAACACCTAAAATTACCTAAAGGTAATGGAAAAGTTTAATAACCAGGTTCATATTTGTGGCCCAAATTGACCACCAAAGGAACTAGCATTGCTATATCCTTCTCTTGATGTGACATTAAGCTCAAATAACCCTTTTCCCCTATCACCATTAAATTATTATCTTTTGGATTTGTACCAAAATTACAACTATTGGAAGATCCCATTCATTTAAAGGGACAGGAAATGAGATTGAGGAATGTGATTTTCACTTTCCTAGAGGCATGGAACTTTCTTTCTAATTTGTATTGAATATTTGAAGTTTTCAAGGAGATATATCAGGGAAAATTGCTATCATAAGGGATGAAGACGTGTACCATCAACCTATATCATGAGGTGTCCTATTTTTCCCTCCTCTACTTATGGAATGTCGAACATAAATTTTGAAGAGGAAAAAGCTTCCTTCACCTCAAAGATTTACCTGAAACCATTTTTAATAATAGGGATAGGGATGGTTGATGAGAATGTCCCCTTCCTAGAAAAGTTTATTCCTTAAAAATTTTACTCTCCGCACGTTTTTGATAAATTCTTTTGCTCAATCTCTAAAAAGGTGACAATATGCATGACATTTCATGCATCTAAATGGGAAATTTTGGTATTCCAACAATTTACTGCATTTATTTTGCCTACTTCAATATACATTGATTTGTATAAACAAAAAATAACTAAAATATCAACTAATATATTTTACATAAAATGAGCATTGTTAAATCTATGGGACACATCAACTGTAATGAGCTTACCAAGTGTCTTCACAAATTCTTTTAGATGTTTTTCATTCCACATTTCTATGGGAAATTTAGGGGGTTTAACCTAGATAGGTGTTAATTTATAAACTTCCTCCTAAGCATTGAACACTGAGTGCCATGGATATAAATAAAGCAATTACTTCTCATAGTACCATTGTCCCTTTAAGATCCTATTTCCATTAAAATTAAAATGTAATATAAATTGTAACCAACCTTCCTTTAGCCCATGGAAGATGGGCACATAGCCCATAATAAGGAACTATTGAGCCTAGGTCTAAGAATTCAAAATGTTAGGGCTAATTTTTTCCTCAAAAACATCTCAATTAGAGTCTTACCAAAAAAAAAAACTCCACATGCTCAACTTGTAGATCCTTCCCTATCACTAGAAATATTCCACTATCGTATGATTGAATAAATTTCTGATCCTTTTTCATTCATCCTATATAAGATGGGGCTTAAGAACTACCATTTAATTCCTCCTCCTTAAAATTTGTACCCAGAAAACCATAATCTTCACCCTTGAGGGAAAATTTTGAAAATAGACCCTCATAATAGGCCTGTTGAAAAAATACACCAACAAGCCCTATAATCATCATATGTAGGTTTTGATCCTTCCCAACACTCAGGCAATACTCTACAAGCTTATACCAAGGGTTACAATGCACCTATTTTTTTCTAGAAGGAACCATAAAATCACATGAGCTAATGAGACTAGTGGATTGTTACTCTAAAGAGAATGCTCCAACTTTGGATGTGAGGTTTTATCTTTGCTACCAAAATGTGTGAACTACACGATTCCCTCCACTTGGAAATCTGAATCAATGGAGAGGCAAAGAAATATTTCAATTGTACATTTTGAAACACTTTATCTTCTACTAAAAGACTATAGATATAAAAACATTTACACCTTTAGATTGACAAGATACCTACCAAAAATTTGTTCCTTTGACAATATAATTGACTAAAGGAAGGAAACCTCCCATTTTCAACTATATATATACATGTGTTTCTATATCTATAATCTATATATATATATTATATATATAGATATAGATATAAAATTGAAAGTAAAGGAACATAGATTTATCTTGAACCTTGATCTATTATGTGCTAAGGGAAATCAAATCTCATGAGCTACATTATTTTTTAGAAAAGAAATGAGGAAAATTTTATACCTTAAGGGATTTAATACCCCTCATATGTGAACAATATTGCAAGTACAACGGGCATATCTTGTATTGTTTTCCTTCCTTAAGGAACAATTCATGGTGTTACCCTACCTTAAGGGTTTTATCAACAACTCTTGCGCTCATTTGTGTGATTGATTTGGTGTATTTTTGAAATTAAGAGTTTCTCTTAGCTTTATTTTTAAACGAGTTGATTTACACAACAATCCATATCAAAGCTCTTTCTTGGCACCAAAAAGGGAAGAATTGTGTTTGGTATATTTTCAGGGAAAAATGATGGTAGTAGGCTTCAAATCTATTTTTTAAAACTTTCATGCATAATTTAAAGAATTTGTATATATGATCTCTTGGAAAAAAATAATTTCAAGATAAACATAGTCTAAATCAAAGGTCAAAAAGTGTAGATGTTGTAGATTTTAAATTAGATATTTTAGGTTTTTCTTGGGAGAGACTTGATTTGTAGATCACATATCTTTTGAAACAACGTTAATGTTTTAGTGAGGTCAATGCTAGGAAATGTGGAGAGGCCATGAAATTTTATATTTTTGGTTATATAGTTAAATGTAGAAGTATAGTAGAATTTATGGCAATCTTAATTTAGCTATTTCAAGGAGCTCCACTAAAAAGTAAGTGATTTTGTTTAAAACAGTAATTTTGTTTTTGTTTTTCATGTTAAGATGTTTTATTCCATGGGAAAATATGATGTCCATACTTTTGATAATAAACTAAATAAAGGAAGTAAATATGGTGAAAGGAGTGCAAATTAATGTAAGTTTTAAAAACGATATTTTCTTAAGTTGGAGGTTGTTTAAGTTTAACAAGGTTGCAATTTTCAGATGAAGCCTTCGAATAAGTTCATTTAGATAAATGGTCTCATGCTAATACGATTTATGATATAAGTAATCAAGGTTTTTATTTTCATGTGGAAACTATATATTACATCTTCATAGATGTATTCATAAAGAGAATGTTATTGTTTCTATTAAATCTAGTTCCAAGCATAATTTCATCAATGTCCACTTAGTTAATAGATTGCAAATTTATCCAAAACATATCCAAAGAAAAATATTTGAGGGTGCAGCTATTAAAATTATTAAAGATTTAAACTTCACCGAGGAAAATTATGTATTACATTTTTATTCTATTATGCACATCGATGATGTGGGTATTATTTTTGGATATGCTTGGATATAATGAATTGGTATAACTAATGTTAATGTGGAAAAGTATTTTATGAAACACTCGTACAAAGAAGATAAAATCACACTACATATATGTCTCTTAGTAAGAAATAAGGGCCCATGGGAGAAACTAAATTTCTTTCAAGGAATGTAATTGTAGAGTTCAAGGTTGAATTAGAAGCAAAGCCCACATAAGTATATGAAGAAAAAACTAAGTACATGCATAAAAGGGAATCCAAGGATTTAAAAGAATTAAAGGAACCCAATGTTGAATATTCCAATATTAATAAACAATAATAGTAAAGTTAACGGTGTGGGCATCAACAAACTTATTATGGGACAATATGGCACCGAAAAGGTAGTCAATCAAGAGATGTATGAAGGAATAATAAGAATGCATGGATATATCATTATATCATAGAAAGGAGCAATCATAAACTATATAATAGTGCAAAGGAAGCATGGATCCCATGTTCATATTTCACTAGGATTGATTAATGCTCGTGCTTGGTACCAACTCACTACATTACTTAGATAATCATATTGTATGGCTTCTTCCCATGTTTCAAGGATGGAACATGTGAAGGGCAATGGAATATATTTTATGTAAGGAGATAATATGGGGTTCCTAGTGAGGTGCACAGGATGAATAATAATATATAGTTAGTTATGTATTTCTATGTATGAAAGTCATTTCTAGTTAATATGGATCATTTAGTAATTTGAAAGCAATAAATATAAGTGTTGGAATCCTCCATTGGGTTGTAATCAAGGGTTAAATATCCCATATTAGATTAATAATAGTGCAATCCATTCCATATAAGGTGGAATAGGTCCATTATATTAATTATAAAGTGGACTATGGTAGTTACAATTATTGAATAAATGGAATGTGTCCTCATTAAAGAAGATCAACTAGGTAGTTAGGAGATTGTTATGATTAGGGCTGTTTTTATTAGTAATAAATAAGGATGGATTCCTCCTTATGAGAGGGGTGGAAGATTATTGTAATTGAATCTTAGATAATTATGATATTTTCCCCTCAAAGAGGAAAGTGAACATGAGTATATTCCTTCCATAAAACTATCAATTTTAAGGTGTTTGCCTACCTTAAAGGTTTTGACATTAATAAAGTGTGGACAATTTCTACCTTATTATTGGATGTTTTTTGTGTGATTTTATTTTCCAATCTAAGGCCATAAAAATTGGACTCCCTTTTGAAGATAATTGAATTCATTATCCCAATAAAAAAGCTGCTCTAAATCCTTACGCTAGTAATGTGGATCCAAATTACATAGATCCACCCACACAACACACTATTACAAGCAAATAGTCAAGTCAAAGATTAGTAGGAATAAAAATATCTTCAATCCCCTGCATGATGTTCTACACATAAGTTGGAGTAGAGTCATCAAATAGAAGAAAAAACTAGTTTCCATGCCATAAATGACTACTATCCATATACCAATCATAAAAATCGTCCTAAAAACCATACCAGGCATAACATTCTTGATTAAATTATTCCTTCATGCAAGAATTTTTTAATCCCAATAATACAAGTCTCCTTAGATTTAGTGATTATATATTTTATATCTCGAATTCCCCAAAACCATTTGTCAAGATATTTTACCAACAACATTATCATATTTCCATTTTTTATAGCCATTAGATTCTGAGAGTGAAAGGTTGAAAGGGTTGTAGTGGAAGACATATTTATTTAAAGAAAAAAAATATAATGTAGCAAAGCAAACCACCCAAAATCCTCTATCCAATGGCATTGGTCTGGTAGTAATATGAGGACCGCATCAAAATATATCAACTTTTGCAGTAGACATAGACAGGAAGAGACCCTGAAATAGATAAAATTTAAAGCAATGATATCTTCACATCTCAAACTCTAATTTGGACAATTTTTTGTTTTGAAACTATTTGTTTCAAATAGGAATCCGGTTCTATAATGTATTTCTTGAATTTTTTCTTAAAAAGTTACATGAAACTATTTAATTATTGCAACCCTTTTTCTCTTTGAAACCTACAAAATAGGAAGAGAAAAACAAATTTTCTCCCTTTTAACCTGAGAAAAGTCTCTGATAATAGATGTTATGGATTCAATATAATTAAAGATACATGATAGAAATTAACTCAATAATAAACAATCCTTAAATTAGCCAAAATAACGAACACAAGAATATTAGAGACTAGCCTAGACCCATCTTAATTTGGGATATGTCAAGTGCTAAGAGGGATTGAATCTGTCCAGTAGGTGTAAGCATTTCCTCAAGTTTTACACTCAAAAAATAGGGTTACACATTGAGATATTTGATCTCTCAATGCTTGATAGATCCAAAATTGATGCAGGAGCATTCAGCTCAGAAAAATCATTGTATTTTAGCAAGCGTAGGGGGTCTTGTGTTTTCAAGGAAGTTGGTTTCCTATGTTTTGAATTAATGTAATTATTAAGGTTTTGAGTGATTTTAATGAGATAAGATAGAATAGGGATTTAATTAAGTACTGTGAGGCATATTTGTAAATGTTCTCGAATGTAGGAGAACATGAGAGAATCAAGATAGTTGAGAGATTTAAAGATTTGAGAATTAATTGTAGAACTTACATTAGGATTTAGTTCATGAGTTTGTGGATTACAGAGGATCCTTAGAGATAAGGAAGAGATTTTAGGATTTTGTTGAGAAGGTTATGGATCTAAACCAAGAATTCATTGTAGAATCCTTTTCTATAAATGTAATCCTAAAAGGCATAGTCAAGTTAGATATTCAAGTCAAGATAGTTAGTCAAGCTAGTAGTTAGAGGTTGTGGGTTAGAGGTTTGATTGTAAGCCTATGGGAAGGTAGGAAAACAAAGGCCACTAATTAGAATATTAGGCCAGAGAGAGAGACTCATATGTAAATACCTATTTATTAATAAAAACAACTCAACTTTGAGTTCATGTGTGCGTATTGAGTAATTGAGATATAGATTGTGTATGATCTGGAGTTATTCTGCATAACATTAGTTGCAGGCACAGAACCAAAGGTGTAATACAGAGAAGAGTAATAGAGAGGTGTTACGGCTTTACACACATTGATAGTACAGGAGGAAACCTTTAATGTTATAGTGAATGTGAAGGAAGCATAAAGGTGCAAGGGGAGTTAAGCTCAGGAGAAAGTTGTGATGCAGAACAACGAAAGACTAGAACCGTGGAGAAACCCGAAACTACAGAACACTGAAGAAATGGCATAAAAATGAAGTAAAGGGAAGAACGAAGAAGTGAGGTGTTGATGCGTAGGAGCCGTTGGATCTGCTAGATCAATGGATGAGATTGTTTGCAATAAGCGTTCAGGATTAAGTCACATAGATGGAGTAAAAGAAATGAACAATGGAGATTAACTTAAGTCTTAGTAGAAGAGGAATTTGGAGGAATTGTCACAGCTGTTGATGGTAGAAGATCTACAGTCATTAGGTGCTAGTAAGTTCAGGCGTTAGTCAATGAAGAAAGGCAAGTTTATAAGCAAAAGAGGGTTATCGGGTGGAGAAAATGTGGTAAGTGGTAATTCAGAGAGGTCACCCGATTCCATTAAGTAGTCAACAGATAGCACGCCAGAGGATAGAGGAAACTGCTTTATAAGGCATGTAATCCTCGTGCAAGTAGCTCACCCCATATTGTTGGTAACTATTGGATCAAATGGGTTTTGATCAAATGGTGCAGGAACACAGATTAGTTCTGTTGATCAGGGAAGTCAACAACCATCGAATGGGATGGTAAGATCGACGGTGGAGATTGAAGCCGATAAGGCTTGGGGAAAAGCGGACCTGAGAAGTTTACAAACTCAAGTTAAAGATTATTTGAGTTCCAGAGGATGAATGGAGATCGCACAACAGCCGTTGATCTGATGGAGTGAAATCAATAGTTGAGGATTGAACCGATAAAGGTAGAGCATAGGAAAATGTGCAAAGTTCGTGGATTAGAAAAAAAGGTAAAGTTTACGTGTGTTTATGTGTATTTTTGTTATATGAGGTTATAATAGAAATAAAGCGGGTTAAAGGAATTAAAAGGTTAAATGAGGTTAAACAAGGTCTAATCATGGTGTGGTTAACATTGAGTTAAGCTGAGACCAAAGTTAAGAGGGCATGGTTAATACGTGCGGGATTAAGGATTAAGCAAAGTTTAAGAAGGGTGAATAAAGTTCCACTGGAAAGGATTTATTAAAGTTTAAGACTATGGACATTCAATTATAATGTTTCTGCGTAAAACTTAATTGAGAACATTAAACCTTGGTTTAAGAAGGTTTTCACCATGGATTAGGTGATTAAGGCTTGGGACCTGTGACATGCAATTTTATTTGCATAATATGGGTATTATCAGCTTAGGCTAGCACCATTTTGGTACCATAACAGAATTGTGGTTGAAACAATCGATATTAGAACAGAATAAGGAAATTTTGTGTAAAAGGTCTTTGAGAGAATTTAGAACAGAGTTATGTTTTAAGATGTGTATGCGGGCAAGAGGAGATCAGATTCTAATCTAACATACAGACAGGCACACAGAGATAGTGTGTAGTAGAACTTGAAAATGCAAAGAAATAGAGGACAATCCATTCAAAGTGAAGGAGAATGGTAGAACAAGAACATGCTGAGACCTTGAAGGTGAGACAATATGTTTTTATTTTAATATGATTTGAATATTGGAGATTTTGTGGTATTTATATTGACACACAGGTAGCATCATAAGAAGGTGAGAAGATTGCAGCAATCTAGAGCAAGGAGTGCTCAAATGGTTCCAGAGGAAAGAACCAGAGAGATGTCAAAAGACTGATCTCAGAGGAGAGAAGCTTAGTGAGGCATATGTAGCAAGAAGGAGAATTGTTACTGCAGAGGTATTGTTGTAGCTCACAAAGGAAATTCCATAGAGGATGTGGGTAGAATTGCTAAGTAATGAAGGAAGCTTATAAGACTTTCTAAGTGAAAGAAGAGGTGGTCAAAACCAAGTATTTCATTAGTGATTGAAATACAAGAGGACAGTTGTGTTCTTAGGAGGTGCAAATGAGTTGAAGCCTAGAAGGAGCAAAGAGAAGTGCTCAAAAAAGGTTCCAGAGATAGAGAAACAAGTGGTTGCCAAAACACCAAGTACAAAGGAAATATTGGCAAGGTAAGTGGCAGCAAGGAGGACTTGATGTTGCGAAGGATTTAGTGCAGCTCATAGTAAGTGAGTAAGGAACCCATGAAGATAGAGAAGGAGAAGCTAACTACTGATAGTCATAGTATAAGTTCTGAGGAAAACCACATCAGAAGAAAGGTGAAAAAGGAGGATGCCAAGGCAAATGGCAAGAGAATGAGTTAAGAGGAAATTGACAAAGAGATTGATGAGATGAAAGAACAACTCAATGTATTAAGGATGATACTTGAGGAAAGCCAGAGATTAGGTTGGGTATTAAAGAAGAAGCTAGTGAAGTGGTATAAGTTACAGAGAATGCTACAACAGAAGGAAGTGATGTGGCTGATGGAAAAACTCACAGAAGCTGAGTTGGAAATGGAAGTGTCTATTTGTGAACTAGAGCAAGGTGAAGTTCTGGGTGAAGAAGAAGGAATTATTGATGATTTTCTGAACTGTTGGACAAATGTAGACCAACAGGAGAATGTAAAACCTTATATTGTTGAACCTAATAATTTTGATGTGATTATAGGTTTTGCAAAGGATGAGCAAGCTTTTGAAGCTGTCAAAAGTATGGAAGAGTATCTTTTAGAAGATAAAAGATCTGAAGTAAAGACTGATGGAGAATGTATATTGAATGAGAAAAGTAGTGAATTATTGCATTTAGTAATACATTGATGTTTGAAGCTGTGACAACACAGGAAAAATTTCTTGTGAAAGGAGATGAAATTTAGTCTGAAGAATTATTAACACCTAATCATAGGGATTGGGTGAACAACTGTAATTAGTGTAAATAAATAATAGAGAAGATGGAGAGTCATCGAGAGATGAACTGAACAGTCACTCCCTCTTGTATATAATAATGAACAACCTGAATGAATAATATGAATTGATTTGAGGAGTTACCTCTTGGTCTAACAAGGTATCAAAGCCAGCTCCATTTTTGGCATTGTAGTCTGCCATTGTAACTCCCTTCTCTCATTGTTTTTAGAAATTTGTCCTACATTTATTGCGGTTTGCCATATTCTTGAGTTCTCTGCCCTCTACGTGATAATCTAGTGTAATACCTAGTGTAACACTTGGTATATTGGAGGAATCTAGTAGAATCATTAGTTCACACTCAAGGCATTTTCTAGGCCTTTCAGTGTTGTTGCCTATCTTCACTGTATTGCATCTCAGAACCCATGTTCTATTGCATCCCTTAAACGATTGATCTGTATTTTTTAAATGCTGCGAGGGTTTCGGTTGCTCATTCAAGCTAACGTTGATGACATGTTAAGATGTGTGAGAGCTAGTCGAAAGGAGACGAAGAGGGACTACTCACATAATGGTGTGATACAAAGTGGTATGAGAGCATAACATTGTCCTCCACGGAGCTGCGCTAACACCTACAGGAGGATTGTCATTCATCCAAAACACTCACGCTGCTCCATGGTGAACGCTTGGTATCACGGTGGTCCACGGTGAATGCTTGGTATCACGCTGGTCCATGGTGAACGCTGCTCCCATACGACTCCACGGCCCTCCACCATAACTTGGCTCCGATATAACGTTGTCTAAACTGAGCAGCAAAAGGATTAAAGCCCAAGTAAACTCTAGTATGCGAGTGATGGGAGGCGATACCAGGTTACATTAAGTTGAACGTTGTTGGTATAATGATGTTCATATAACGTAATTATCCTTCCATGGTTAACAACAGTTAACGCAGTTTGTAGAGATAGTATAACGATGTCCAAATTTCAGCTTACATTATATTATTTCAACTGCGTTTCCCTTTTGGTATTATTTCAACTGCGTTTTCATCATAATAACATTGCCTGACATGATATAACACCTTCCCCAAATACCACCTTCCCGACATAATAGCTCTTTCTTCATATATCATAATCATATTTCTTTTTAGGAGTAAAACTTTGTAGTAGAAGTTTTTTTTTCCCACAGTACACATATTTTACAATGAATTCAATCATATCTATTGTGGAAGTAGTTCTCACTGGCAATGAGAACTATCTTGAGTGGTCCTGGAAGATAAAATACACCCTAATTTTCAATGAGTTGTGGAAAGGAGTGTGTGTTGGAGACGGAGAGAAAGAGCCAGAACAACCTACCTCAGACAAGGAGTTTGCCATTTGGGAAAATAAGAAGAACAAGTCCTATGCATTGATTGCAACATTAGTAAATGAAGAGGTGAGTTACCATATTTCGCCATTTTCAAATTCTTTCTAAGCCTTACAAAAACTGAAGGAACTCAATGACTCACATTCTGCACTTGAAGTTGTTCAACTCATGATTAAGCTCTTCACCCTTGAATTACAAAATAATGATCCTCTTGCTCTTGCATCAGAAGTAAAATTTATAATGCATGATATCAAAGTCACTAATATTGAATTGGATATTCCTCTGATAGCTTTTCTCAAGGCACTTTATCCCACTTACTCAAATTATCTTGAGTCATTGCAAGCAAATGGAAACCTCAAATATATTACCTTTGACTCCCTTGTGAAAAAATTTGCTGAAAGAGAGAAAGCTTTTGGGAAGAAGACAACTCTTGAATATTCTGAAGAGGTTGTGTGCCTTGCTCATAAAGAAAAAAATCTTGCTCGAGATTCTTCCAAAGGAATATGTGGTCAAAGAGGAAGAGGAAGAGATTTCAGAGGCAGAGGGGTAGACACTCTTAAGGAGAAAAGTCAGATTTTCACTGCATACGCTGCAAAAGAGATGGATCACATGATGCATCCACATGCAAGTTGCCTTGGGACAAAATTGAGCAGAAAAGAGGCCAACCCAAAGCTAAAACTAATGACAAAGACAAAGGTAAAACACCTGAGTCCACTCACTATGTTGTGGCACACTGTAATATTGGAGTAAATGAAGACTTATTTAATGCTTTACTTGCTTCTTAGAAAAATGATTGGTTGCTTGATTCAGGAGAAACTTGCCACATGACTTTTAGAAGGTACTTTTTTGAATAATTTATTGACAATGTTGATGGAGCAATATACTTTGTAGACAAATCAAAACTCAAGCCATTAGGGCTTTGCACAATCAGGCTTACATTGCCTGGTCTTCCAAACTTTCTTTTGCATCATGTTCTATAACTCCCACAGCCGAGGAGAAACGTGTTGTCCTTGGTCAACATCCACCAACAAGTATACTCCATTCATATGTTTGATGGCAAGCTTGAGGAGAGAAATGCAGGAGACCACTCACTTGTCATGATGGGGATAGAAGAAGAAAGGCTTCTCAAGCTGTAGGGGACCTCTACTCATGCACAAAATTTCTCATACAATTCTCATTATGAAGAAGGTACATTTCCATCAAGTTTATTATGCCATGCTAGATTTGGACACTTGAATTATGGCAGCCTCTGCTTGTTGAATAAAAATGGTATTACTAGTTTTCCTACAATTCCTAGGAAACTTAAGCAATGTGATGATACTTGAATTCTAGGAAAGTGCAGTGAACAATCTTTTCATGATTCACATTCCAAAGCACATAGAAAATTGAACTCATTCATTTAGATTTATGTGGTCCAATGCCTGTTCCTTTTTCAAATGGAAATAAATATATGATGATATTTATTGATGACTAGACTAGAATTTGTTGGGTTTATTTATTGAAGAATAAATATGATGCTTTTCAAACATTCAAGAACCTTCATACATGGATTGAAAATGATGCAAAATCTCATATTGGCTCTATTCACATTGATAATGGAAAATAATACACTTCAAATGAATTTGAAAACTATCTTCTCCAACATGGGATCAAACATCAAACAATTGTGCCTTATAATCCCCAACAGAATGGAGTAGCTAAAAGAATGAATAGGACAATCTTAAATATGGTGCGCTCCATGATGTTTTTCAAAAATGTAAAATTGATGTTTTGGGCTGATGTAGTTCTATGTGTTGTATATGTAAAGAATAGATGTCCATCTAATGCTATTAGAAACAAACCTCCTTATGAAATGTGATATGGGCACATTCCTTTGGTAAAGCATCTCAGGGTCTTTGGTTCCACGTGTTATGCATTGATACCAAAGGTACATAGAAACAAACTTGGTGCAAGAAGTCGTAAGTGTTTCTTCCTGGGATATTCAAACACCTCCAAAGCATATCGTCTCTACGTTGAAGTCAATAAAAATTTCGTTATATCTAGAGATGTAATCTTTCTTGAATCATCCAAAACTGACAATGTTGTTGAGTGGCAACTTGATCGCTTGGATATATTTGCAAATGTAAAATCATTTCAAGAATTTGATAATCAGATTCCACATCTTGAAGGGGGGATTCCTATACTAGATCAACCTATGGAATGTTCTTCGGAAGCACTCTCTCCCCCGCATGAAACTTCAACAACGGATGATAATTTGAGTTATGTGATTGACAGAATTGGGAGATTCAATCTTGATTTAGTCCCAACTCAATCAATGAAGAAACCTGGAGCATCTGAGAAAGGTCCCCCAAAGTGGATGACAAAGACACTTGAAAGTGTTCATCCGGTGGAAAGACAAGAACTAGAAATTCAAACCGCAAAATGGAGGTGATGTAGATGACTCTAATTCACCTGTTGATATGGATGTTCCTTATGATTGTGAATTGAATTTGTCTATAGATTTTGAACCAACTTCCTTCAAATAAGTTTCTTCTCATGATGAGTAGACAGAAGCGATGCAAAAGGAGTATGATGCCCTGATAAAGAATGACACTTGGAAGCTAATTGATCCTCCATTGGGAACCAAACCAATTGGCTGCAAGTGGATGTACAAGAACAAGTATAAAGTTGATGGCTCACTTCACAAGTACAAAGCTAGGCTTGCGACAAAAGGTTTTTCACAGAAGGAAGGGGTTGATTATGAGGAGATATTTTCCCCCACAAAAAAATGGGCTACCATTCGAACACTCTTTGCCCTAGTAGCTCAGAACTGTTGGAAAGTCCATCAAATGGATGTAAAAACTACTTTCTTGAATGGAGATCTAAAAGAAAACGTTTTTATGTCCTAAACTAAAGGATTTGTTGTGAAAGGACATGACCATAAAGTATGAAAACTTGTGAAATCCATGTATGGCCTCAAACAAGCACCGCGAGCCTGGTATGAAAAACTAACTGAGCATCTTCTGAAACTCAATTTCAAACATTATGATCTTGATGATGCAACTTTGTTTGTCAAGAAGGTTGGAAAAAGAGTTGTATATCTTTTTGTAGGTTCATGTTCCGGATTATCCACAGTTTCCACTTCAGTCTGTCGACGTTTCAGTTGTATATCTTGTTGTATATGTATATGATGTTTTGATTACAAACAACAATGAGAGCTACATTGCATCCATAAATAAGGAATTGAGGAAAGGTTTTTAAATGATTTATTTGGTCTATGTTCATTTTTATCTTGGTATTGAAGTAACTCAGCATCTGATGTCCATATTCCTTTCTCAAAAGAAGTACACTGGAGATCTGTTGAATAGGTTTGGCATGACAGAATGCAATCCTCTGACTACTCCATTGGAACAAAACTTAAAGCTCACATCCATTGAAGGAAAAGAATTTGAGGATACAACAAAGTATAGACAGCTTGTAGGAAGTCTCAACTACCTAACTACTACGAGACCAGACATTTCGTTTGTTGTTGGAATCCTCTCTAGGTTTATGCCAAATCCTTGTGAGGGACATTGGTCTGCTGCAAAAAGGGTTCTAAAGTACTTGAAGGGAACTCAAGACTTTGGAATCAAGTATACACAGGTGGGCGGCTTCAGCTTGATTGGATACTCTGATTCAGACTTCGATGGAGATAAAGAAACTGGGGTATCTACTTCAGGTTATGCTATGAGTCTTGGATCAAGAACTATCTCTTGGAGATCATGCAAACAATCAGTTCCAGCAAATTCCACAACAGAGGCAAAGTATGTGGCAGCAGCTGAGGCAGTAAAAGAAATTGTGTGGCTTAGTAAAATTCTTGAACATTTGCAGGTAAAACAAGTACAATCAACTCCACTCATGATTGAAAATATGTCAACAATAAAGTTGGCCAAGAACCCAGAGTTCCATGATTGAACAAAGTACATCAATACTAAATATTATCTGATTCGACATCATGTTGAGGCCAAAACAATCGATCTTCACCATTGTTCCACTAATGAGAAAATTGTAGACATCTTCACCAAAGTGCTTGGAAGAGAAAAGCTTGAAAGATTTAGAACGATGCTTGGACTCACCAACATCCCTTCAGATTAAAGGGGGAAATGTTGACACCTAATCATAGGGATTGGGTGAACAACTATAATTAGTGTAAATAAATAATAGAGAAGATGGAGAGTCATCGAGAGATGAACTGAATAGTCACTCCCTCCTGTATATAATAATGAACAACCTGAATGAATAATATGAATTGATTTGAGGAGTTACCTCCTGGTCTAAAAAGAACTGATATGTGAAGCAACAATTGAGACTATTGAACCTTGTAATTTTCAAACTGATAAGTTGTGTATAAATGTAGGAATCATAAGTAATAATGAAGTGCTTATGAAGTGTCACAAGGAAATTGAGTTGCTAGAGTATTTGATGGGAAATTCTGAGTATGACAATGTGATTGCAGAGGAAGGAGTTCATTACAGTGGACAAGAGTAGAAAGACATCATTAGAGCACATGATGTGGAGGGGAGACTAACTGAAAGTCTTCAGAGTACATTAGAGAATTATTTAGAGAATTCTTTAAAGAGGTTGAATTAGCATACTGATGTGTTGATAGAAGAGGAGAAATTAGAGAAGCATACTGAAGTGTTTCCAAATGAAGAAGAGGCGTTGATGCCGTATGTTTTTTAATTTAATAATTGTTTTGTGAGTGAAGGTTTAGTTGCAGATGCTGGAGGAGATTTGGCACAGATAAGCAGTCAAGTAAAGACGGTAGAAGAGGATTATGTGGAAGAATTTAACCCATGGAACAAAGATTTTCAATTGCTGGAGAGATTGCTGGAAAGTCGGGATTCAATGTAGAAAGAGATAATCATGAAAGAGGGTAAGGATGAAAGGAAGGCAGAAAAAGTAAGAGTAAGAGTAAGAATTTAACAACTTGAAAGAGAAGAACATCAGTTTGAAGAGTTAGTGAACAGTAGCAGCAACCTGAAATAAAGAGAAAGAGGTAGAAGTAAGTGGCAGAGTATGTACCAGTCCAAGGATGTGCTGGAGATGGAGATTGAAGAACTATGGTAGTTGATGATGAAACAGTCCATATGGAGGAGAATGATAGCAGGAGGGATGATCAACTAGAACTTGAACCTGATTGACAAGGAGAGGAAGATGAAATAGAAGATAGTAGACATATAGCAGCAACAAAGGTGCAGCACATTCAGACAACTACAAACTGAGGTTTGGGACCCTGGAGGTTTTCTATCAACATATGAAGACACATGTTTAGGAGATCATGAATGTTTTCTACTTTGGGAGTCTAATGCAATAGCATTCAGCTCAAAAAAAATCATTGTATTTTAGTAGACATAGGGGGTCTTTTGTTTTCAAGGAAGTTGGTTTCCTATGTTTTGAATTAATGTACTTATTAAGGTTTCAAGTGATTTTAATGAGAGAAGCTAGAATAGGGATTTAATTAAGTATTGTGAGGCATATTTGTAAATTTTCTTGAATGTAGGAGAACATGAGAGAATTAGCATAGTTGAGAGATTGAAATATTTGAGAATTAATTATAAAACTTAGATTAGGAGTTAGTTCATGATTTTGTGGATTAGAGAGGATCCTTAGAGATGAGGAAGAGATTTTAGGATTTTGTTGAGAAGGTTAGGGATCTAAACCAAGAATTGGTTGTAGAATCCTTTTGTATAAATGTAAGCCTAAAAGGCATAGTCAAGTTAGATAGTCAAGTCAAGATAGTAAGTCAAGTTAGTAGTTAGAGGTTATGGGTTAGAGGTTTGATTGTAAGCCTACAGGCAGGTAGGAAAGCAGAGGTCACTGATTAGAATATCAGGCCAGAGAGAGAGAGACTCGTATGTAAATACCTGTTTATTAATACAAACAACTTGATTTTGAGTTCATGTGTGTGTATTGAGTAATTGAGATATAGATTGTGTATGGTCTTGAGTTATTTTGCGTAACATAGGTTGTAGGCACAAAATTAGAGGTGTAATACAGAGAAGAGAAATAGAGAGGTGTTACGGCTTTACACACATCGACAGTACAGGAAAAAGCTTTTAATGTTACAGTGAATGTGAAGGAAGCATATAGGCGTGAGCGGAGTTAAGCTTAGGAGAACGTTCTGATGTAGAACAATGAAAGACTAGAACCCTAAAGAAACCCGAAACTACAGAAGAACATTGAAGAAATGACATAAATATAAGTAAAGGGAAGAATGGATAAGTGAGGTGTCGATGCATAGGAGCCATTAAATTAGCTAGATCAACGGACGAGATTGTTTGCAATAAGTGGCCAGGATTAAGTCGCGTAGATCAAGTAAAAGAAATGAACGACAAAGATTAACTTAAGTCTTAGTGGAAGAGGAATTTGGAGGAGTCGTCACAGCCATCGATGGTACAATATCTACAACCATCGGGCGCTAATAAGCTCAGCTGTTAGTTAATGAAGAAAGGCGGGTTTATAAGAAAAAGTGGGTTATTGGGTGGAGAAAAAGTGGTAAGTGGTAATTCAGAGAGGTGACCCAATTCCATTAAGCAGCCGACACGTAACACGTTGAAGGAGAGAGGAAACCACTTTATCAGGTTGGTAATCCTCGTGCAAGTAGCTCACTCGATATCATTGGTAACCGTTGGATCAAATGGGTTTTGATCAAATGGTGTAGGATGACCGATTAGTTCTGTTGCTCGGGGAAGTCAACAACTATCAGATGGGATGGTAAGATTGACGGTGGAGATCGAAGCCGATAAGGCTTTGGGAAAGGTGGACCTAAGAAGTTTATGGACACGAGTTAAAATTTATTTGAGTTCCAAAGGATGAACGGAGATTGCACAACAGCCATTGATCTGATGGAGTGAAATCAACGGTGGAGGATTGAATCGATAAAGGTAGAGCTTCGGAAAATGTGCAAAGGGCATGGATTGGTGAAAAGGTAAGGTTTACATGTGTTTATGTGTATTTCTATTATACAAGGGTTATAATAGAAATAAGCTAGGTTAAAGGAATTAAAAGGTTAAGTTGGGTTTAAAAAAGTCTAATCATGGTGTGGTTAACATTGAGTTAAGTCGAGACCAGAGTTAAGAGGGTATTGTTAATATGCGTGGGATTAAGGATCAAGCAAAGTTTAGGAAGGTTGAATAAAGTGCCGTTGGAAAGGCTTTATTAAAGATTAAGACTATGGATACTCAATTATAATGTTTCCACATAAAACTTAATTAAGAACATTAAACCTTGGTTTAAGAAGGTTTTCACCATGGATCAAGTGATTAAGGCTTGGGACCAATGATATGCAATTTTATTTGCATAATGTGCGTATTGTCAGCTTACGTTGGCATCAAAATTTAAGATGGATTTAGGTTAGTAACTTATGATAATTATACAGATAAAATTGTATGTCTATTAAATAGTTATATCATAAGTAAGTTAATTAATAAATAGAAAGTGTATATGTTAATGATATTGATTTAGAAATAAGTGAATAAAGTAACATTTGAATTTTTTAATTATGGAATAAATCTAATTCAGTAGTTAAAAATATGTATTTCTTTTTAATAAGATATAAATTCAAATAATTATAAATAATTATTTTATTTATAATTATCTTAAATAATAATATTGATTCATAGTTATTGTGAATCAAACACATAAAGCCTCTCAATATTACCATGCCAATTTCTCAATATATGTTTATTTATCATTTTTAAGCTACAAAAATGTTATGTTCATTACAAAAAGATTTAAATGACCTATGAATTAAAATTATGCCTAAACTAGCGGATCTAAAGATGCTTGATAGATTTTTCTATGAACCTCAATTATTTCCACCAAAATTTGGTATATGCATTCATTTCCATCCCAACAACCTGCAAATTATGTGCATTCTATGTATCCTTTCGAGCTTAATGATGTGTATTTCTTTAGTCTATGGTATAAGATGATGCTTTAAACCTAATTTATAGTGCTTTAACCCTAACTTATAGGTATAATTTTTTTAAAATTAAATTAGATTTACCATAATATGGATGTAAATTGCAAGCTAGAATAATTTCAATTTTATTGTAAATAATTTGATTGAGGCAACATAACATTACATTACATAATGTTTTACAACATAGTTACCATACTAGGCTATAGAGCACCTCTTGGTTGAAAAACTCTTTACTTAGTAACACCATATATTATTTCCTAAGGCAGGAATGCACCCCACAAGAAATACTTGCTTTTTATAATTACAATAATATTTAGTAGCATTCATTACCTCGCTTATGCTTGTTTATATCTTATTATCTTTCTTCTTGGAAAATTCTAGAGAAGGTCCTTTCTAGTAGGTGGGGACTTCTAGTAATCCTTCTTATGTTTATCGTCTTCATACTATGACATTAGCGTTATTTAGTATAAATGGCCTCCATACGTACAATAAATAAGAACCTTAGAACTATTATTATTCTCATTGTTTACCTCCCTTGATACCCCATATTACTCCCCTAAATATATTGTAGTAAAAAAGACCTTCTAGAAGGTTTCACCCACTAAAATGTTCCTTCTCTAGAATGTTCCTAGGATGTGGATAGTAGTGTATAAAGAAGTACAAGATATATAATGGAGTATTGTGAAGAATATTGTAATTATAGCATGCGTAACTTGTTGAGTTTTTACGTCCTTAAGGAATAGTTCATGGTGTTATCCTAGCTTGAGGCTTTTGCCTACAACTCATTTGTTCATTATTTTTTTGAATGATTTCGCTTATTTTTTATTTAAGGTTTTTCATTATGTTATATTTTTCAAATTCATTGAGCTACGCTACAATAATTATAAAAAAAATCCTTCTTACATTTATTGTTTTCACACTACTACTTGAATGTTATTTACTAGAGATGACTTCAATAAATAACAATACATATCAACATATTTATTATTATTCCCTTTGGTACCTCCATAAAGACCCCATATTTCCCCTTGGATACACTACAAAAAAAAAAATCTTGTAAGTTCTTTATTAGTAAGCATTTTACTTATTATCATAGTTTAAATGTGCATATTCCTTGTACCAAACTAAAAGAATTATTTAATTTTGTAGTTATCTATATAACTTGCACTATAGAAAAGACCTTTAGTTTTATTAGTATGCTATTTGATATGGAATTGGGATATGTAAAAACATCCATGAAACTACTTGCTTTGAATGCTTTTTTGATCTAATTTATTATTTAAAAATTAAAGCCATATCATGTTATAAAACCTTATTCTCTACCTTGAAATATGTATTTACTAGGTAGGAAAAGTTGTGTAGTTTCTAGGGGTTTCACTTAGAAAGAATTGTGAAGAGCTATATCGTTCTGGAACTTTCAATTTAATTCAAAACCTTTGCTACGTAGATGAGTTACACTAATGAGCCTCAAGAGTTATCTCAATCTGTCAAATCAGTGCCTCGCCAATCGGGAGGTCACAGGGGCAATTCCCGAAAGCTCTTGGGGTCAGGTCTAGATATACGCCGAGGGGTGTGATCCCCTTCGGGGTCAATCTACCCAATTCTTATCGTGGACATAGCAGCTACCTAGTGACCATGGGTATCTGTGAACCACACGTGAAGAAAAAAAAATATGAGTTACACTAATGACTTTTTTTTTTAACTTATGACAGTGATGATGAAAGTACTTGGTGATTCAATCAAAAGTATATGGATTTACACCATTTGTAATTGTAGTCTATAGGAGTTGCACATAGTTGGATTCAATACACTATTGTACATTGTAATATGTATGCTATTGAATGTCATTTCCCCTTGTAATGTATTATGTTGGTTAATTATTGACATATTAATGATGATAAGTAATTTTATGTATTTTTTAAAGCCATTATTGAATGTGTTCCTACTATTGAATGAACTAAATTTAGTATGATTTAGTTTTATTTGATAGATTGTTGATTAAGGTGGATTTATGGGAAGGAATTAAGTGAAGAGGCATAATCTGATTGTAGCACATAGGTATGGTCTATATAGTCTCATATTACCAAGGAAAGGTAGTACTACATGAGCTTAGGTGTTGAAATAAAATTTGGGGAGGCTCAATTTTGCAAAGAAAACTTTGGGAAGTCAATAACTTTATGATGGTATTATAACATCTCAAGTGCTCTTCTTCATGTCTAAATAATCTATGGAGAAGAAGTAGGCTTTGGAGAAGGTTTCTATGTAACTAAAAAAGTGATTTGAACATTGTAATATGTAAACTTATTATGTTGTTGTAGTAGGAAAACAAGGTAGTTCATTTGCATGGAAGTTAATGAATTATTTTATTCCTATTTTAGGGAATCATTGTAGGTTGAGGTGATAATAATTTTGGAGAACTTCCAATATTTTTGTCAATTATAGAGAAAGACTCATGTCATTAGTAAAACAATGGTAGTTAATCTCCTAAAACGCTAAGGTTGAAGACTAGGTTTTCAACCTTAGAGAGAAAGGTTGAGAAAATGCTAACCTCTCTTTGCAAGCATTGAGAAGAAGACAAATCCTTAGAGGAAGAGATGATTTGCACATGCTAGTGTTTTAACAAGGATATAGTTGTGTTAGAAGACTACAAACTTCATGATCACAACCTTGAGAATTGATGTTGCTGAACAATTGAAAGTTCTAAAAGACTTATTGAAGTGTGTTATGACACAAGTTAGAGACCAAGAAGACATCACTAACTTGTTGAAATGAGCTATTGATGATATGAATAACTCACCAATACATATGAGGATGAATATGAAGGAACCATAACTGTACAATGGCATTTGAAATGCTAAGTTACTTGGTAGTTTCTTTTGTGATATTCATTAGTACTTGGAAGGCATGAACAAATTCTTATATGAGGGAAATGTGAATGTTATATAATTTTTATTAATAGGCACTACAAATATTTACAAGAAAAATAAGTGGAGGGTTGGGTAGTCAAGTGAAATATAAAGAAGATTGAAGGTTTGGTACAAAGCAAAGTAGAAAACTTAGTTCAAGCATGATGGCAAGGCACACCATAGATATGTCGGGCACCCTTTCTCAAATGGCATGCATCAACAACCTTGGTAACTCATGTTGGTTATACAAAACAGAAGAAGATTGGAAAGGAACATGGTGTAGAAAGTTAAAGAAGGTTATTGGAGATTACCTTGTCTATGAAAATGTAGTAAATATGAAAGTAAAAGTGGTTGAGAACAATTAACCATCTTATGGATGATTTCGACACATTTGGTTGAGTGTATGCTGATTGAATGTACATAGTTGGGAAAAATTAGATTAATGCATAATCGGTAGGTGCACCTCAATGACTTGGATGATGTTGTGACTTTGGGGGATTGATGATGTGTGGCACTTGAGATGCATCCATTGGATGTGAACATTGATGAAAAATCCATGTGCGTCACATTGAGTTGATCAAATGGGAATTTGGTTCAACCTTAGAGTTGAGTGGCCCTTGTAAGCGATAGGAAAATCTTAGATAGAAAGGATAATATCTCAAAGGTAGTAATGCATATTCAAGAAATCATTCACACTAGACTGTAAAGGAGAATTGTGATAATGCTAAGTTGTATGTTTGGAATTGATTCATATTGAATTTTTATATTACTTTTCTTATATCTCAAATATTTTAGAGTGGAAAAATTAGAGGAATCAACTTGAAAGGTCATTTTTGTTGACGGGTCCTAGTTTGGAGAATTTGGGTCTAAAACCTTTTGGAGGCATTTTGAAGCCTAAAATGAATTTTCTAGGGGTCTGAAAACACTTATTTGAATCAAAACCCTTGGCATCATTCAATAGTCAGATATATTTCAAACGATGCATGATCCAGATTTAAATAGGAAAGCAACAAAATATGGAGATAACCATATACACAAAGATGCAGTGGAAATAATACTTCATTTCATTAATGTAAAATACTGAAATATGCTTACAGACAGAAATGGAAATAAACCAGCTAGGGCGATGGTAGCTTATCTCTAAGAAGAGATGTGGTAGCTACATGCCTCTAAACTGTGTTGCAATGAGGCTCGAAGGCCTATTTATTGTTGAAAAACAATGGAAAACACTTAACATCCCAAAACCTAACCCTAGAAGATGAAACGCCAAATTATGGGCCCCATTTTGGGTAAGTTGGTACATCAACTTCCCGGGGTCATAACTTTGGTACCCGATATTTGTTTGACGCGTACAATTGCTCATTAGAAAGATCTACCTGAGCACTACAACTTTGGGAAGAGAAACATCAATCCAAGGACCCATGTTGCTCCCATATTTCCCAAAAAACGTCATTTAGGGCCTCAAAATGGCTCTGGAAGTTTAGGACCTGAAAAACTGCTAAAAATAGTATATTATGCTACAATTATGGAAACTGAAAAATTGAAAGAGATAGTTGTTTGGGTCCAAATGGGATAGGTGGGTGGCCACCAACATCCACCTGGATCATTCCTCCCCCCTTAGGAAGCAATTGTCCCCATTGCGTTGAGTTCCTTCATCTGCTGAACTTGGTCCCTGGTGAGTTGTTCTGCAATCTCGAATGTGTCCAGTAATGGTGGGAAGCATGGTCGAGGGCGATACACATTGAACAATCGATGCAATCGAATCAATGGGGGAATGTTATGCTTCAAATCATTGTTTCCCGTAGCCTTGGTACTGGTGTAAGGACCATGTCGGAGTGGTCTGAGTTTTTGATGGGCTCTTACAAGGTGTTCTTTCTGCAGATGCAACTAGGCTTTGCTTCCCACCTGAAGCCTGTGTGGTACCCCTGTGTGTGAGTAGAATTTGTTCCTGTGTTTTATCATGATCGTATACCTTTGCTACTACTGTTGTGTGGAGGGACACTTCATGGGGGTCATGGATGTGGTGATGATTTTCCCCTTACTTTGGGAGTGAACCAAAAAAAAAATGAATTTCCTAGTGTGGGAGATGAGCTTACTGCCTTTCTTGACAGTGATCAAAGAGGTGGCAGTAGGTGGGGCTACCTCTAGTATCCTATATAATGAATTACATAAAGAAATAATGACATCATGAGGCCTTGAATCATACACAACATGTTGCCTCCACAGGTATGGCTGGCCTAATATTACATCACAAACATCCAAAGGTCTAACATCACACAATACCTCGTTTTTCGAGGGGTTGATGTTGTAGGGAAGGTGGCACTGCTGGAGAACTTTGAGATCTCATCCTGCATGAAGCCACCTGATACTGTACAGCTACAAGTGTGGTGTAGTTGGTAGGCCGAACTACTTCACAACATCTATTGAAATGAGGTTCTTTTGGTTGCCACTGTTAACAATGAATTGCAGCGGTGAACCCTTCACCCACATTTGTGAGTGGAAAAGGTGCTCCCCCTCCTCAGGGTCTTCGGGCTCATTCTTCTGGATCTTGGTAGTGGAAACAATGACATTGGGCTCTACATTAATGATCTACTTCCCTTTTCCATTCCCCTTCTCAGGTTCTGATTCAGGGTCAGAACATGCCTCTGATTCTAAAGCCTTCAACTCAGCCAACAGCGACTGCTTGGTCTGACACTCACTTGTGTTATGAGTGGGACTCTTGTGGAACTCACACGACTTTCCTATGTCCTCCTTCGACTTTGTGGTGTTGTTCTTTTCTTGCGGCTTTGACGGGTTGTCTTGGGTCACCCCGCCTTGGCTTTGTCCTTTTGTCTTCGGATTTGCAAATCCAAAGTCTTGCTTCTTCTATTTGATATTTTTCTCGATTTTGATAGTGTATCGGTATGCTATGCCGAGTGAGGAGATGTTCAAGAACTCCATCTCTTCCTATATGTATCTATGTAGGCAACTTTGGTATTTGAGTACCAAATGCAGCTCATAGTCCTTGATACCCAACTATGTGTGAAGGGTATGAAAAATGTTTATGAACTCTAGCACATATATGTCCCTTCCCTACCATATTGTATCCATCTTATGTATTTGTCCTCATAGCTTTTGACAGGGTAGTACTGCTCCTTTATAGCATCCTGGAATCAATCCCAATAGGGTGCAGCTGAAAATAGTGAGCCCATACTTTCATTCTTCTACTTGCAGTAGGTTTCCCACCAGTCCTTGACATGGGGGGCTACTTTGAGAAGAGCGAAAATAATCTTTTCTCGACTCAAAAATTCATGAACAGAAAAATACCCATCTAGTAGTTTTAACCATTTATCTATGACATCTACATCTATTTGACCCTTGAAGATGGGGATTTCAAAATTAACTTGTACCTTAAACAATGTGGCATTTCCAAAGTAGCTGTTGGAAGCCAATGCGTTGCCTCTGGGTAGCCGCTAAAGGATCTAGGCAAAATTGTCCATCATCGCATTCCTTTTCCGTTCGAGGGCTTCTTCGAGCAATATTTTGATAGAATCGCCTGCCCCCTCATCTTTCTTTTCATCCACCATGGGAGGCTGTTGGTATTTTCAAGGTTGGCCTTACAAAGGTTTGACCAGTTCAAGATCTAACTTCTTATATCCCGACCTCGTTGGGGACATGCAAAGAAAAACATAGAAAAAAAGTAGACTGCTCTAATACCATTGATTCGGATTTAAACAGGAATGCAACAAAATATGGAGATAACCATATACACAAAGATGCAGTGGAAATAATACTTCATTTCATTAATGTAAAATACTGAAATATGCTTATAGACAGAAATGGAAATAAACCAGCTAGGGCGATGGTAGCTTATCTCTGAGAAGGGAGGTGGCGGCTACATGCCTCTGAACTATGGTGCAATGAGGCTTGAAGGCCTATTTGTTGTTCAAAAACAATGGAAAACCCTTAACATCCCAAAACCTAACACTAGAAGATGAAACGCCGAATTGTGGGCCCCGTTTTGGGTAAGTTGGAACATCAACTTCCCGGGGTCGTAACTTTGGCACCTAATCTTCATTTGACACATACAATAGCTTGTTAGAAATATCTATCTGAGCATTACAACTTTGGGAAGAGAAACATTGGTCCATGGACCCATGTTGCTCCCAGATTTCCCAAAAAACGTCGTTTAGGGCCTCAAAACGGCTTCAAAAGTTCAGGACCCGAAAAACTGCTAAAAATAGTAAATTGTGCTACAATTACGGAAACTGAAAAAGTGAAAGAAACAGTTTTTGGGGTCCAAATGGGATAGGTGGGTGGCCACGAACATCCACCTGGATCAATGCATGAATCATGTCGAGGAGAGTTTATATGTAAGACTTATGTCTCCCACAATTTATGCTAACGGCCATGGTATGAGTGTGTGCAATGTTAGTCCTCGTTACTCATGGACATGGGGCTAGCAATGTGTGGACATTGAAGAGGAATCTACAAGGTACAAAATTTTAACTCTAGGTGTGAGATGAGGGAGTGAAACCTTAACCCTAGTTAATTATCAAGCTATGTTATATAATAAGCTAGTAGGAGTGAGTAAGGGTTCCATTCTATGCTATAGTATATTGTTCAATACATGGGAAGAGAAATTGATAGTAGGAAGAATGACAGAAAAATAGAGTGAGTTAAGGTTCTGTAGCATCCATATATTCCATGGGTCTTAGGTAACTCCCTAGAGAGTACCTCTTTCTTTATAATTACACATTTTCAATACTGGAGAAAAGATAATAGAGCAACCTCTCCTTCTAACTAGGTTTTCTCTTTTAAGTATTTTCAAGATAAAATATATTTCTTTATTCTTTGGTTTTCTCTTGTTTTATCTTTGTTTTCTATTTCTCACATTTCAACTAATTTATTTAATTAAGTATAAAATAAACTAACTAAAGAATAGAAAATCCGAGGAAAAATGAAGAACAAAGATTTCAATAATTTTATTAGGCCTATTGTGACAAAATTGTTGGGTTGTGTTATATTCTTTCCACGACTAACCTACATAGTGAACCAAGGGGTTAGTGGGGGGCTGGATCCCCCCCTTCATTACACCGATTGCGCAGTGGGGGGACGGCAGCCCCCCCTGTCCGGGGGGTTTGAGGGGGGCAGGTAGCCCCCCTCTACGGGGTCTAGGGCAGCGCCCCGAGAAAATTTTTTCTTGGACCCTATATTAGGTTGGGCAAACCTACCTATGGTTTCTCGGTCCACGGTTTTGGACACGATGGTTTTCAGTCCATGGTATTGGATGCTTCGGCATGTATAAATATGTATTGTAACATTGAAAGGAATAGAATGAAAAATCAAGCTGGTAGTCTCGGTCTTGAGATCCAGTGGGAAATCTCTGTGTATGTGTGTTTTATGTGTTATGCTCTCGCATTTTTATTTTTCCTGTGATTTAGAATTCGTATGCAGGTAATTTCTGTACGGGGTTAAAACCTACATTTGGGTTACCTAGGTCATATTGTTGGTCATGGTCAGTTAAAAATTGATCTCACTAAAGTTGAAGCAATTGTAAATTGGCCTAAGCCTACTAGTGTAACTGAGGTCCGCAACTTTCTAGGTGTAGTCCACTGTTTGAGAAGATTTATTGCTAATTTCTCTATTATTGCAGCACCTTTGCAGACATTGACAAGTGTGAAACAGGTCTTCCAATGGGGAGGAAGACAAGAGAAGTCCTTCGAAACATTGAAGGAAAAAATTAGCACTGCGCTAGTATTAGCCTTACCTGATCTCCAACAGCCATTTGAGATCGAAACTGATGCCAACGATTATGCCATGGGAGTTGTATTGATGCAGCAAAAGAAGCCAATTTGTTACCATTCTATGAATTTTTCTCAAGATGTGATAAACTATCCCACCTATGACAAGGAGCTTTACACCTTGGTGCAGAGTGTGAAAAAGTGGAAACACTACCTAATCAACAAGGAGACCATCATCCATACATATCAGTAGCCCTTGCAGTACCTTCAGTCACAAACCAAGTTGCAACAAACTCATCATTTCAAGTGGATGGGCTTTCTTCAACAGTTTCATCTGGCAATAAAGTATAAGAAGGGCACTAGCAATAAAGTGGGTGATATTCTATCTCACCCTCCTATTTCTGCTTCTATTATTTTGCATAATGCTTCATTATCTTTTGACAATTATGTTGAACAATATGTTAACAATGATGACTTTGAGGAGGTTTATGCAAAACTAACCCATGGTTCACAGGTGGACAACTATCACTTGTAGGGGAAATTATTGTATCACCTTGGTAAATTATGTATTCCCACAGGAGAAAGAGTGCATGTAATTTGAGAGGCCCACACCTCTCTTGTGTCTGGACACTTTGGTGTTGAAAATACTTTATGTCATGTACAAAGATTTTGTTTCTAGCCTCATATGAAAAACATTGTGGCTTGCTATGTAAAGGGTTGTGTGATGTGTTCTGTTTCAAAGCCCTTTAATAAAAAACTTGGGCTTGACACACCACTCCCTATTTTGAGTAGTCCATGGGAAAGTGTGTCAATGGACTTTGTAGGAGGTTTGGCTTTGTCTAGGAATGGTCACGACTATTTGTATGTAATCATTGAACGTTTTATCAAAATGTGTATTCTTATGCCTTGAAAAAAGCAAATTATTGCAGAGCAGACTCCTTCTCTTTTCTTTCAACATGCTTGGGTCCACTTTGGATTACCGACGTTAATTATGTCAGATTGGGATTCTCACTTCCTTGGATAGTTTTGGACTAGTTTGTGGAGGATTATGGACACCAAACTCAAAAGAAGCACGACATTTCACTTGCAAACTGATGGGAAGGCAGAGGTTGTTAATGGTACGGTGGTACACTTATTACAAGGCTATTGTGGGAAACATCCCAAGTTGTGGGATGAACATCTCCCCTATATACAACATTCCTACAAATGAGTAGTGCATTCATCGAAGCAATGTTCACCATTGGACGAACTCCATTATCAAGCCTAGGTGTCTTATTTTTGTGCCTTTTATGTGTTTACTTCTTCTTTTATCATGTGCACATCATTGTGTTAAGTTACAAATTTACATGTAATTCGTTGCTATACATATATAAGCAAAAACATCCTGGATCACTCACTCCCACCGTCATTGTTGAGATTGTGTGAATATTTCATAATCTCAAGTACTTGTCCGGTTGTCCTCTTTTGATAATGCTCTTCCCTAGTGATAATTTTAACGACTTTCTATACAAACATGATGTTTGGTCCTTGAGGAGTGTTTTGCAAGGGTCGAAGTGTGTGATCTCCCATTCTTAATATTAATTCCATGATCTTTTAGTCTTGTTTTTAATGAATGATTTGTCTCTCTAATATAACTTCTGCCACAAGAATAATCAATCTTAAAAGCTCCCTTAAGTTGTTGCTGATAGATGTTATCCTTGACACACTTAATTCTTTGCTTAACTGTTCTATATGTTGTAAATTGAGAGAATATGTCCTTCTTCCCTAAAATATTTGCAATCTTATCTGTAACACCTTGAATGAATGGAAGGAATACTTTACCACAATTAGCTTGAGGGCAGTTGGAGAGG
This sequence comes from Pinus taeda, assembly GCA_000404065.3. Taxonomy (NCBI): domain Eukaryota; kingdom Viridiplantae; phylum Streptophyta; class Pinopsida; order Pinales; family Pinaceae; genus Pinus; species Pinus taeda. The sequence continues at coordinate 55,624 of APFE030744658.1, forward strand.
GCCTTTCCTTTATTTCTATTTATAACTTTCTTAATATATTTATCATTGTATCCTATACTCCTAAATACATAGGTTAAGTGCTCAATTTCTTCATTAAGGTGATCAGAGTCAGATATTCTAAGGGCCCTAACAAGAAGAGTGTTAAGGACACCAAATTTTTAGGATGGATGATGGTAATATTCAGCATGAAGATAAATTATAGTGTGGGTTTTCTTCCTAAACACTTGATGTCCCAAAGTATCATCCTTGTTTCTAATAACAAGGACATATAAGAAAGGGATGCTAATATTTTCTTCAAGCTCCATAGTGAACATAATTTCCTACCAGATAGAGTTAATATGATTGAAATTTTTTTCTCTTCCCTACCATGAGTCCATTTTAAATTAGTGTCATCAACAAATCTCTTCCACCATGTTGGATTCAAAGGGTATGAGTCAAGGGCTCCCACTTATGGTTTTCTCCCTTTATGGGTTTCCACTTATGGTGTCAATATGGGTTGCTATTATGTGTTGGTGTGATGTTTTGATTTTCTTATTACTTGTTGTTCACATGTTCAATCTGCTGGTCATTATTTGTTAATATGATCATGTGATGTTTTAGTTATTGAAAATAATTTTAATTTCCATGAGTGGACTAAAATGATTCACCCCCCTCTCAGTTTAGTCAAGTTTTTATCAATTGGTATTAGAGAAGTGTAAGCCTAATAGCTTGAAGGAGATCTGGTTGAGTCATGGAATTTCAAAGTGTACTTGTGCTTAGTGCATCAAAATTTCATAAATTGAGAGACAATGTTAAAACAATTTTAATGGCTTATGGACTTGGTGTATGTATGTGATGGTTACTGCAAAGACTCTCCTTGTATGCAAGAGCAGCACTGGAATGCTAAGGAAAAATGTTTTATGTATAAAAATATTCATAATAAGGATATTGATAAAATGATAGACTTAAATTTTGCAAAATAAATTTGGGATAGGTTGTAGCTCATGCATGAAGGAGACACTAGTAGCTACACTATCGAAAATGAGAAGAGAAAAAGGAAGAAGAAAAATATCAGCCAAAAAGAAAGTGTTCAGTTAAATGATTTCTATGCTAGTGTGAATGGACCTTATCTCCATGAAGAAAAGACAACTGAAGAACAAACTAAGCTTAACATAGCCTTGAATGAAATAGAAAGATTGAAGAATGAAAAGACCATTGGAAAGACCAAGAAGATTTTACTAGGATATCTCCATGAAAGATATGAAGATGATGATGAAGTCTGAAAAGGAAAGAGACCGTTGAAAACATATATATCTTTGGGAGATGTGTAGATATGTTGATGCAAACTAGAAGATGCCATGATTAAAAACCATCACAAAGGTAATGTTGATTCCTTTATTTTTTATATATCTAAATGGCTTTAAGCAGAGCTTCCAAGGGAAGATCCATGGATTTCTTCCACCACTGATGCACATGTAGTGGGATGTAAATATCCTCGAGTAAACATGAATGAAGAAAGAAACATGGCATCAAGGAAGGCCAAATATTGACTGATGGCACTTTCTGATGATCACATGGCTGACCCATGGATGAAAGTGATGGATGGTGGGTGCCCTATGTAGAAATCACAAACATGAAGACTCCTAAATAACAAAAAGAAGTTTAGGAGTTCATAAGTAGGTGGTTGTCCCATCATCTCCACCTAAGTTGCTAATGTAGGTCCCTAATTGAGAGGGAGTCTGGAAATAAATTTCTTACTTGGAAGAAACTTGGAAATTCCTAAGCCAAGAAGGAGATTAGGTACATTGCTTCCATAAGAATGAGTAAAATCCTTTATTGGAATAGATATGTCCTCCCTAATTAAGAGGGAGAGATAGACACATCATTATTGTCTTCACTTGGGAAGACAAAATGGAGGATTGGGTAAGCATCTCCAATTTAATGCTCTTTGAGGATGTATTAGGGAAACCAAGATGAGAGTAGTCATTTAGGACATATATTCTTTGAGGACTAGGAATCCAAAATAAGAATAGTCTTGGTGGAAGACTCCCTAGGAACTAGGGTAGGGTATCTTCCAAGAGAGACAATGATGAGGGTGTCTATACATCATTGGTCTAGCCAACATTATGCTCAAATCTGGTGGAGGGATAGAGCTATTAGTCAAGATCTTTCTATGTGACAATGTTGGTTGATATGATGTTATATAGATGCCTTACCAATATGATTCTTCTTATGAGAAATTCTTAAGATTGAGAATGACCAAGTACCATTATGAATACCTCCATAGTTAAGAGGGAGGGTTGAAAAGTAACTAGGTTGGGCTTTCATAATGACATGCTTAATTGTGATTTTATAAAATTATTATTATGCTTGTCTCATGAGTTTTTTTTATTTTTAGTGATGTCTTCCATTGTGAGCCTTTAGGATTGAGTCATCTAGTCATAAAATTCTAATTCAATCTATGTCATATATGGAAGACCCTTTTTAGACATGTTATAATTTATATGAGTCATTAGATAAGTGTAAACAGCCCTCCAAAACCAAGCAAAATCAGATAAGTGTAAACAGCCCTCCAAAACCAAGCAAAATCTCCTCATGCTACTTCAAAAGAAATTAATTATATCCTCATAATAGTCATGTCTGCTTACCTTCTTTAGGTCAACTTATTTCAGTGGCAAACCACTATAAACAGAGCCATTCACATTTCAGTTTGAGACATAATTTCGGACAAGAGTTTAAAGGTCTGTAGTTCGAAAAAAACTACAGTGCGAAGATAAGACCACAGTGAGGGTGCAGTGCCAGGTAAGTACTGAAGTAGAAGTGCTTAATATGAAGCATAAGGCAACAATACAATGCAAGATAAGGCAGCTGTGTAGTGCGAGGTAAACTAGAAACACAGTTAGAGGTGAAGCAACAACAAAATATGAAAGTAGCAATACAATAATGAGTAAAGGGGTAGAAGAGAAGTGCAAGGGTAAGAAGGTAAGTGCAGCAATAAGGAAAATTGTACAGTCTTCTAAGGTCCTCAAGGAGAAGCATAAATAAGGATCAATTATGAAGAAATGAAAGAGGAAGAGAAGAAAGAAGAATATTATCAAAGATATTTTTTGTTTTGGTTTTAGAAGGGAAAATAGGTCAAGGGTATTGGTCTTGGTATTGGTCAGTTGGAATCTCTATAAGAAGAATTTGTGCTAGTTTTTCTCTCAAAAAGTGATAAGTTTTAGCCTTGATTGACAGCCTATATTTTGTGTCTCTTGTCTCTTTATGGTTTATGAATTAGTAATTGTTTGATGAAGCTTAATACTAATAACCTAAGTAAAATAATATCCTCATCTAAAAAAGTAAAAGCACTCATAAACAGTTACTATTAAAAGAGAATCATCTAATATCACTGCCCTACATTTCTTAACAAATTTATGGTTATCTATTTCTTGAAAAAAATATGAATGTCTTTAATTAGAAAAATGAATAAGTATAAGAAAAGAGGATGAACACACTATGCATCACACTACAAGTGTTTGAGATAATGAAACAAAAATAATGATACAATGACGCACAAGAAAAATGTTCATGCACTGAAATTAACAATAAAGAGGCAAAGATGTGAGAAATCTAACCCATAGGAAGTGGTAGTTTGAGCTTATTTAATTTGAATCTCTCCAAGTTCAGAAAATTAAATAGCCAAATCACCAACTTCAATAACAAAATTCGGCTGAGAATAAGTGTGCCTAAAAGGAGGATTGTCTGGGTGATTGCAGAAGAGGATTTCCTGAATGTGGATAGTCCAAAGAGAAAGGGAGATTGTGTAGGGTATTAAGAAACGAATATCAAAAAGGAGGATCATGCATAGAAACGTAGCATCACGCTCAAGCCTCCTCCATCTCTACACAAGTTATTTCTTTCCTAAGAAATCTTAGCGACAACACTGAATTATTTTATCTTGATTGTTCAAAAGATCTTTAGATTTGGAAGGTAATTGTAAACTTACTCTGAGACGACTGAAATTACAAGAGACAATAAAACCTAGCGGGACGTTATTCTCTAATTACAACGATGGTGGATAGGTGATAAGGTTGACAGAGATGACAAGAATTGCAGAAGCTACATGGTTGTAGCGACAGAACAACCAAGTATACTTGATGGAATCGTAACGCAAAGACGTTATTGCCTAGCTATAGGATGAATGAATTCGATTTGTTGTGTGGTGAATGAATTATGTCTAGTGTATTACTGAAGTGGTGTCATCTATGAGTTATGGCAGTGTTTGCAGCACTACATAATTATTGACATCTTCATATCCACAATTCTATATTATTCAACCTACAACAAATAATATATATATAGACTCTGGCGCACTTTGGATTCCCATTTTTTAATCGTTGGAAGCCATAATGCATTGGTGGTAGTTTTAATACAATGGCATAGTTAACATTACGTTGGGAATTTCATTAATAATATATATATAGAGTCTGGGAATTTGGATCCCATTTTTTATCATTGAAGCGATAATGGATTGGTGGT